>PVIR01042936.1:0-11985 GCA_004026965.1 Petromus typicus | reverse complement strand
TTTTTTTTTTTAGGTTTTTTTGAGACAGGGTCTCGCTTTGTGGTTCAGGCTGGCCCTGAGCTCAGCCTCAAACTCACATCACAATCCTCCTGCCTCTGCCTCCCGAGTGCTGGGATTACAGGCGTGAGCCACCACGCCCGGCACTGTGGTATGTGGTACTAGTTGCTGCTGGGTGTGGGTCTCCACACCCAGTATTGTTATGTGGTTACTGGGGAATCGAACCTGGGTCCTTGCACTTGCAAGACAGGCGCCAGAACCACTGAGCTAACTCCCCGGCCCTAAAAAAAATTTTTTTAAAAAAAGATCTTCCTGCCTCAGCCTTCCAAACTGCTGGGATTACAGGCCTGTTACCACTCACAGAGTGCCAGCTAATTTTCAGCACTGCGGGGCAGTAGATGTTACCGCCTTTCACACAGGGAAGGACCCCATGCCTTGCTCCTGGGTGGTCCCAGGGCGACACAGCCAATTGTCAGAATCCAGCCCAGCTCCTGCTGTCAGGGGCCTCGGGAACTCAACTTTCCATGACTTGAGCTGTCCTATTGGTAGAGTGGAGACTCAGTCACAGTGCTGACTTCTTCCTCGGGACATTGCTGGCCTGACAGCCAGCGGGCCACCAGGAGCAGAGCCCAGGAGCCAGGGGGCAGTGGGCAGCTCTGCAAGGCCAAGTTCTAGTGCTTCCCCCAAGGCACCTGGGAACTGCAAGTAGGGAGGAAGAGGAGGAGGAGGAGGAAGAGGAAGAAGGAAGAAGGAGAAGAAAAGAAGAAGAAGAAGAGGAAGAGGAAGAGGAAGAGGAAGAAGACCGGGTTTATCCCCGGTAACTACATACAACAATGCAGGGCGTGTGATTTATGCCCACCAGCAATCAGTACCACTACTGATAGTGGTATTCAGGGGCATGGTGGCTCACACCTGTCATCCCAGCATTTGGGAGGCAGGCGCAGGAGGATTGCTGAACTCGAGGCTGAGCTAACGACCAGCCTGAACTACAAAGTGAGACCCTGTCTCAAAAAACCCCCAAAAGCAACAACAAAAAAAAGAAGATATCTGTTCAGTACATCATTCAGAGTATGAAGAGATACAGACCAGCCCCTGTGGTCAACAGGAAGCCGGGTACTGACAAAGTCAGTATCCATCCTGTTACTTTCTTGGACATCGATTCTTTGTGCCCTTGATTAAAAAATATATATACATATATATCAATCAAAATACAAAGTTGGCCGTGAAGAAGTGCAGGTAGAGTTTGTTATAAAAGAGATGTAGAGATGTAGAGAAAGTTACACCTTCAAGGAAGAGGCTGGCAATGGGCAGTGCCATGATGGCATCTGTGCCAGTTATGAGTTTGGTACTTCTTTACTCCCAGGGTTTGGGGAACTCTGGGATTATGATAATTACCCACATTCCTTCCTGGAGGTGACTTTGGAATGTCCATGTCAGTGCCTGGGGGCTGATTTACATGCTTATGCAGAGACAGGCTTTGGGAGGCAAGTTTTATTTCTGTCCTGGTGTGAGCAGAGACTGAAACTGGGGGTAGAGTTTAACAATTAGCTGAGAAGAGTTGAATTTATTTCATCCATGTGTGGACAGGTTGAGGGGGACAGAAATCAGTGGCTAGTTCAGAAGAAAACTAAGTTTATATAGGGGTTTTTTTGGGGGGGAAGGGGCTGTGAGCATGACTTTTTATATAATTGTAGAACAGTCTACATGGGGCTCAGCCACAGGAGGAAGGGTCTTTAAAGAGCTCTCTGGTATCTGAGTCGGTGGCACTCAGGAATGCCACATGCCTTGTTTTGAACTAGATGGCCAGGTGGCCTCAAGGAATGTGCACAGTGTATAACCTTAAAATGTCATTGTGTCCTGTGAGATCGCTTTAGGTCTGAGACTGAAAAAATGATTATAAATGAATTGTGCATTGAAGTCTTTGTTTCTTTAGAACAGGCCCCCACTCTTAGGCCTCTGGATCACTCACGTCCAACTCCCTGCCGAACCGTGGTATGTGTCTAATTCTAGCAGTCTGGAAGGGTGAAGTAGGAGGGCTGAAAGCTGAAGCCTTGCCCGGGCCACTTAGTGAATAAATAAATAAAACATCTTTAAGTAAAAAATTTTAAGAAGAACTGGAGTTGTAGCTCAGTGTGAAAGGCCTGGGTTCAAGCCCCAGCACTACATGAAGAGGAAGGGAGCAGGGGAACAGAAGAAAGAAGGAAGATAGAGAGGCCTTTGCTTACAAAGTTCCAGTTACACAGACACCCCAGAGCTACAGGCCGAAGCGAAAAGTGTGCAGGGCCATCTATCCCAGAGGGCGTCGCTGGCAGCCCTCGGCCACGGAGCTGGGAACTAGCTGGCATTCTCGTCTTGTCCTAGAAGTCCAAGACTGCATTATGTCTCCTGGTGCTAAATTCTGGGTGCGACTGCCATTGGGCAGGGTCTGAGGAAGTCCCCAAAGTGGAGACAGGGAACTTTGACTCACCCGCCCACAGGGCAGGTGGTAGGTTGGCTGAACTTTATCACCGAAAAAGAATTTTCAGGAGCCATCAGAAAGAGGCATAGAAAGATTTATTAGGCAGAATTTTGCCAAAACAGGCTCAAGGAAACAGGGTAAGGGAGAGCGGAGAGGTCTGAAGGCCTCTAGTGGGGCTGGGCTTTGTCGAGGGAGTCGGGTTTCCCTGAGGTGAATTATCTAGCACAGTAATCTGCTACAGTTTGGTTTGCCCTATTGGAGGACTATGCTAAAGTGCAAACTGACACCTGTGTGGGAAGCTGAGATCAGGGCTGCAGGCCTCTCTACAGCGCCCTACGGTGGTCTTGGTAGGAGGGAGGGTGGGCCTGTGTGTGTGTAGCTGACTGACTTTCAGGCTCCAGGGGGGAAAAGTTTGAATAACATGTGCCCCGAAGCTAGTTTGTGTGTTTTTTGGTTTCTAAGGGAAGTACAATTTCTATACTATAGTTTTCCTTGTCTCAGTACCTTTATTATAATTATTTTTTAATCCTACCCCAGAATGACCCAGCCCAGGAGTTGAGCTTCCAGTTCTGTCTTTTTGGAAACTCCCAGTGCCCTGCCATCTTGTCCAGGGTCGTGCTAGTGCACGGCTGAGCATACACAGCTGACAGGACAGGGGTTGGGAGGTGTGTCCTGAGGAAAGAACACTGAACTAGGCAAGTTTCTCCACAAACACTTGGCCTCTGCTCAGCAGGTACTTCTCCAGCTCTCTCTATTCCTGGCTTTGCTATGGCAGCTGGTGGCTGAGAACCTGGAACACTTCCTCCTTTGCCAGTCAAAGGGCAGATTTTTAGATGAAAAGAAAAGTACAGTTAAAAGCCCTTTTTAGAGAGGTTGAGCACCATACCTACCATGCTTTTCCAGGAGGGATTGCAAGTTCACACTCTGCTGGCTACCTTAGTGACTTAGCGAGACCCTGTCTCAAAATAAAATACAAAAAAGCGTGGGGAAGTTGCACAGTGGAAAGGCTGGGCTCAGTCCCTGGTCACACACACACACACACACACACACACACACACACAGTGGAAAGGCTGGGCTCAGTCCCTGGTCACACACACACACACACACACACACACACACACCCCTCCTTTTGAGCATGGAAGGAGAAGCAGAGGGTGAAGTGGCTTCTGAGTTGGCCCAGGCAGCTCTGACCAGGTGAGCTCAGGGACAGGGAAAATAAAACAACCATCGCTAACAGCCGCTGCATCCCCTCCGCGCTGCCCAACCTCTGTGCACCCCGCACCTGATCACCGCCCGTTAGGCATGTGCCATAAACATGGGAGCCAAGGCCGCACACATAGAGCTAGAAAGTGCCAACACTGGTGCTCGAGCCCTGGCAGCTGGTCGCAGAATCTGGGCTTTTCCTTTTCCCTAGTTTTTTTCTTTCCAGAGACAGGTTCTCACTATGTTGCCAGACAGACCGTGAGCTCCTGGGCTCCAGCGATCCTCTCCCCTCACTCTGACAAGTGGCTGGGGCTAAGTGCGTACTGTTAACACAGGACTAGACCCTGGCCCTGACCTCAGAGCCCCGCTGGGGACGTGGGCTTTGCAAGAGCAAGGGCAGCAAGGGGAGGTGGCATGTTGGCTAGCAGAGGCCTCCTGCTTCCCTTATTCCAGGTGATCTGAGGATTCATGGACCAGTCAGTGCCCTTCAAATTGAATACTTGTCCATTTACTTTATCGAGTAACAGCATTTTTTTTCCCCCAGTACTGGGGATTGAACTTTGCCCCTTGTGCTTGCAAGGTAGCACAGTACCACTTGGGCTAAATCCTCAGCCCTGTAAAAGCGTTTTTTTTTTTTGAGACAGGGTCTCGCTTTGCGGTTCAGGCTGGCCCTGAGCTCAGCCTCTAACTCACATCATAGCAATCCTCCTGCCTCTGCCTCCTGAGTGCTGGGATTTCAGGTGTGAGTCACCATGCTCGGCACTGTGATATGTGGTACTGACTGCTGCTGGGCGTGAGTCTCCACGCCCAGTATTGTATGTGGTTACCGGGGAATCGAACCCAGGCCCTTGCGCTTGCAAGACAGGCGTCAGAACCACTGAGCTAAATCTCCGGCCCAGTAAAAGCATTTTTAATTATTATTTTTTATAACAAAGTCTCACTATGTAGTCCAGGTTGGTCTTGAACTCATAGCAATCCTCCTGCCTCAGCCTCTGAGTCCTAGGATTACAAATGTACATGATTATACCCAGATACACTTTAAAAAAAAATTTTTTTTTTTTAAAGTTAAGAACCTTTGGGCTGGGGATGTGGCAAACTCAGGGTCCTAAATTTGATTATCAATACTGCAAAATACAAACAACAAAACCTTTTAATATCACCATCATTTCATAAAGTGCTCATAATTTCAGTGCAAATAAACCTGAAGAGGATGTGCTGTCGGGACAGTCTTGTAACTTGGATACCTTCCCTCGGTAAGAGCCTCTTCCCACTGCTCGTATTTTCCTCATCTTGCAGTGGGCAGGTGAAAATCTCCTCCCAGGTGGCATCTATTTAAGGACCCCCCTCTGGGGACCTCAGTTGTGCCTTGTTTTCCCCTTTTTCACGTGGTGCTGAGAATGGAACCCGGGGCCTCACATGTGCCTAGCAAGCACCCTGCCACCGAGTCATGCCTCCTGTCCTGAGTACCTCATTTGATCCACACCAACACTTTGCAAGGTACATGGTGAATGATTTGTTTATCCCAACTCTGTTAATCTCAACTCCGGGGAGTTGAGGACCTTGCCTAAGGACATACAACTTTAAGAATGGCAGGGTCACAGCTGGGGATTTAGCTCAGTGGTTCTGGGGTCTGCCTGGCAAACGCAAGGTCCCAAGTGCAATCCCTGGTAACCATATACCACAGTCCTGGGAGTGGTGACTCACACCTGTCATCCCAGTGCTCAGGAGGCAGAGGCAGGAGGATTGCTGTGAGTTCAGGGCCAGTTTGAACCACAAGCGAGACCCTGTCTCAAAAAAAAAAAAAGAATGGCAGGGTCAGGTTCCAAAGCCAGCGTCCAACCTCAGGTCCAGTGACTTCTATTGATGAAACTCAAACTATCCACAGGATGAAAGGCAGCCACTTAATTGGTTCTTGGGCACGAACCCGGATGTTCTGAGAGAAGAGAGAGACACAAGTGAAACGTGCATGGACCAAGCAGTGAGCCTCCTGGGACAGCTGTCTGGGAGGGTTCGGGGCAGGATGAGGAGACCTCGAAGCTGGGGTGCAATGTGCTTTCTCTTTTAGCCTCAGGCTGGCCTAGCACAGGGCTGGGCACCCAGGGCTGGGAAGGAATTTGGGCGGCCTGCAAGTGAGGGTGGTTTGTATCACCAGTTTTTACTCAGTAGGATTTTCCTGTGGAATCAAAGGTGGAGGGAAACTTTACACAAATTGATAGGAGGGAGGAGAGGCGGAAGAGTACAGTCCAGGGGAGGGTGGGGGAGCAGGGGAGAGAGAGAGGGCAGCAGGGGCTTGTCCCTGGAGGGGGCGGAGGGTGGCCCGGAGCCCGGAGCCCGGCTGTGGCTTCCCACAGTTCTCAGGATCGGGGTGGCGAGGGCCCCTCGTGCTGCCGGCCTTGCCTTCGGTACTGCTCAGGTGATTTCTGCGCACCTGTGACATTTACTCAAAGACGCCAGGACCTTTGAACACGGTGTTTCCCTTTGTTCTCCCACGCGCTTGGATGACTTCCGCACTCCACTCTGCCAGCTGGAGCTCAGAGCCACGTCTGCCCACATCCACAGCAGAGACACTCAAAACTGCCCCGCGCGGGGTCAGGCCCAGCACCTGTGGCAGCAAATGCCTGCGGGTCCCGTGGGAGGACCAACAGCACGCCCCGTCCTGTCCTGGGTGGGTCCAGCCTTTGCTGAAGTCGGCAGTTCTGTGTCTGGGGACTGCTGTGCCCCAGTGCCGGGGTCCAGCTGCACCACATCCCAGCCCTTTTAAAGTTTTTATTTTGAGGCAGTCTCCCTAAACTGCAGGTTGCCCATGCACATCTCAAGCTTGCAGTTCTCCTGCCTCCGCCTCAGAGAGTGTTTGGATCACAGCTGTGTTCCGCCCAGCCTGGCTAGATAGCTGTTTTTGCCGACTATCATCCAGGGCAGTGCCAGAGGCCTGGCAGGTGCCCGCTGTGTGTCTGTCGAGTGCCTTTCCTTCCCGTTGTGCTGAGGGCTGCCTGGTACTGTGTCCATCTTTCTGCATTCCACTCTAACACTGTTCTCAGGGACTGGAGGTCACAGCCACCTCTGAAGAGCTGATCCAGGCCTACTCGATGTTGTGTTTTCTTCCCAGCTCAAGGTTCAGACTGGACTTGTAGTTCTCTCGTACTGAGGACAAAAGAATCCTTACCTGGTGACCAGAGAAAAGCTGGAGCCAGGCTCTATGCTCTTCCGGCAAGGAGAGCCCTGCACACTTGTCATCCCGATTTGACCACCAGTGGGCAGTGTTGCGCCACAGGAAGAAAGCGCCAGCTGGGGTTGTGTTGCCACCATGTGTGATCCCTTTGAATCTGTGCTCTGATGCCACAGTCGCGCAATAGATACACTATGAACCTTATTTTACAGGTGAATAAAGAGGATGGGGAGGGTGAATGTAGTTCTGAGTGTCTCCTGCCTGGGAAAGGGCGAAACCCAAATGCAGACTCAGGTCAGCTGGTGCCCCAACACCCGCTTTTTGCCCCGCAGCCTTCCCTTGCCTGGATGGACATGTCCCCCTTTGCTAATCCCACCTGGTTTAGGGGTTGAACCCAGGGCCTCATCGATGTTAGGAAAACTACCACTGAGCTACAACTTCAGCCCTTTAGAAAGTGTTAGTTTGACTTTGTGGAGATGAGAAACGGACCTAGGAGTGGTGGGAGAAGAAGGTACTACATGAATATGTACTAGTTCCCTATGATGAATGTATTTACTATATATCTCAAGCATATACTAATGTGATAAGGAAAATAGAGTGAAAATGTTCAACAGAAGAGAAATGTAAAATAAATTATGGTGTATATTATGGACATTGTATAGTTATTAAAGTAAAACAAGTCAATCTCATATGAAAATTTCTCAATTTTGAGAAATAGGGGTTTTGCTATGCAATTTAGGCTGGCCTTGAATTCTCACAATCCTCTTGCCTCAGCCTCTTGAGTGCTGGGATTATATGCATGCGCCACCGCGCCCAGTTCATACAAAATTTTGAGACAGCCTCCCTTAAGTGGCACAGGCTGATCTCAGACTTAACATCTTCTTGCCTCAGCCTCCCACATAGGTAGATTATAGGCCTGCACCACCACACCCTGCTGGATCCAATTTTGATTATCCACATTAAAACAAGGGCCCATCTTGGGTCTAAAATGTAAAGTTTAAAAGTATTAAACTGCCAGTGTTGAGTCCAGAGGCCAGTATGCTATTTGTTTGAGAAGTAGAGAGGATGGCAAACGTGCCCTTCTGGAGCCCTCTTCTGTCTCAGCTGGCAGCCCCGCCCACCCCTCCCCATGGCAAGGAGCTGTCACACAGATCACTGTCACAACTCTTCTTCAGTGGTCCTTGTGGCTTCAAGGGGAAGCCCTGCTACTTAGCTTGCGTGACACCAGGAAGCCTTGGAGCTCTCCAGGGAGAGGTGGTCGCGAGGGCTTTGGGCTGTGGGAGCAACTCTGAGCTGGGCCCTCCTTGCTGCTGCTCTTTGTCCCCACTGTTGGCAGACAGCTCCCAGCCTTTGGACCCGAGCAATGGCCCTTGGCACCATGCTGGCCCGCAGCAAAGGCTCCTAGCTAGTCCCTCAGCTTCCTTCCCTTCCTTGGCCCCTGGTGAGCTCAGTATCGCCTGCAAAGGCAATGGGGGTGGCAGTCACTCTCCAAAAGGTACAGCCCAGACTGGCACGCTGAGATGCCAGCAATTGCTAGCGGAGGCACTTTCGGTGCTTGAGCTCATGGGAGAAACACGTCTCCTGAGCTGTCTCTCCTGTGCTCATGGTCAGCCCTTCCTATGCCTCTAAGTGCTAAACTCCTCGAGGGCAAGACAAGGTTGCGGTCCTGTGGGTGTCCCCCTCCATCCAACCCAGTGCTGCGTCTTCTGTGGCATCTCTAGAAACAGTAACTGGTCAGCTGTGAGGAGCGGCAGGTGTGGGCAGGTCACGTCAGGCCACTGTCATCTGAAACAGACAGCACTGTGTCAGGAGACTGAGGGCCCTCTCCTTCTGGGTGTGGTGGGGCCGCCTCACACCACAGGGCCAAGACCAGGAAGCCCGGGCTGCCCAGGCAGGGGCCGTCTGAGGGCTCTGGGCTGGTGTGTGGTGACCCTCAGACCAGGGATCTGCAGGAGCCCTGCGTTGACCCTCAGAGCAGTCTTGGCCCACTCCCTCCTCCAAGCTCTTTTCTTCTGACATCAGAGATGGAGCCCGCTTTCTCTAGGTTTGCATATCAGGTAAATTTCCTAAGCATATGCATTTGCCTATTGCTGGCCCTTAACTAAAGCACCTTGGGTAATGGCTGGTCTCCCTGGGTATGTGCTCAGAAGTCTAAAGTCATCAGATGCCCTTGACACATTCTGAGATGTTATATTCAGATGGTCTTTGCCCTTAGCTAAGTAACACATCTACATTATGACATTCAGACTATCAGGGAGGTCTTGTGTATTTTATCTCCTTCAAAACTACAGGAAAAAGTATTGCTATTATTCCTATAAGAGGTGGGGACATTCAGCTGGGCGTGGTGGCACATGCCTCTAAGTCCAGTACTCTTTGAGGCTGAGGCAGAAGGATCTCAAATTCAGGCCCAGCTTGGGCAATTTATCAATTTAATGAGCCCCAATGTCAAAGCAGCCATTCAAAAAAGATGGCAACGCTCAAGGGACCTGCTCCAGGCCACTCCCCAGTAATTCCAGGGGGGAGATCCAGGCTCCATTCGTGCCCTGTGGTAGCCCTCACGGTGTTTGACTGTGCTGCCACTGCCCTGGTCAGCAGAGACAGGAAACTGGCAACTGCAGCTTTGGAGTTGGTGAGGGGCGTGTGCAGGTGTTTGGCCCAGCAGGCAGGAGGTCCTGAGGGGTCTGCTGCAAGCTTGAGACTTTGGGGCCTGCAAAGAGATTTCCAGCTTCCAAATACATTTGCTGCTCCCTGAAAGTTCCTTACTGGGGAACAACCCTAGTAGTCTAAATTCTACCTACCTCTCTGACTGAGTGGTCTTGGACAGGGCAAGGTGGAGCACATCTTGTGGGAACTTGTGTCGCTGGGCCCTGAGGTCTCAGATCACTCAGCAGCTTCTAGTGGTTCTGAGTCACTGACACAGACCCTGCTCCGGAGGCTGGGAGGCCTCTGGGCTATAGCACAGTGCATCTGAGCTCCTCGGACGGCAGGACCTGGGGCTGTTCACCTCTCCTCTCATTCAGAAGCGCTCTGCATGCAGGAAGGACCCCATGAGGATGTGCAGAGGAAAGCTGTGATAATCACACTAGTTATGTACAGAGGATCTTAACCACTGAAAACTAGGTCAGGAATACATCGTACAATAGGAACAGGTTGGTTCTCAGTCTGTAAAGTAACACAAATGAACATTTATAAAGGAAAAGGACTGAAAATTCAAATGTTAGCATGAGCTGGGCATGGCATGCCCACCTACAATTGCAGCACTCTGGGAGATGGAGCAAAAGGATCAAAAGTTTGGCTCCAGGGCCGGGGATCTAGCTCAGTGGTTCTGGTGCCTGTCTTGTAAGCGCAAGGACCCGGGTTCGATCCCTGGTTAACCACATACAATACTGGGTGCGGAGACTCACACCCAGCAGCAACCAGTACCACATACCACAGCGCGGGGCATGGTGGCTCAGGCCTGTAATCCCAGCACTCGGGAGGCAGAGGCAGGAGAATTGCTGTGACGTGAGTTCAAGGCTGAGCTCAGGGTCAGCCTGAACTACAAAACAAGAGCCTGTTTCAAAAAAAAAAATTTGTCTATCACCACCAGAGAAGGTTGAGCCTGCTATTTCTGGTTTTGTCTAAAGAGCTTTGTTTTTTGTTTTGCCTAAGCATGGTATATAAACTATTTTTGACTTTGGAACTGGGGCAGACTTTTGAGTTGTGATGAGAGCAAATAAATTACTAAGTGCAAAGCCACATAGAGTTAACCCGGCGCAAACGGGCATTCTGTGTATTGATCATGACTGCCTTTGTGTTCGCCTGTTTGTTCTGAACTCTCGTCAGAGAGCTCACATAAATGCTTTTCCCCTAGAAACACTGACTTATGATAAAACATAGCCCAATTGTGGTAGCAGTGCCAAAGTCCCTAAACTGGTTCCTTGGAGTTCTGATGTTAAAAAACCCAAATTAAAGGCCCCTGCTTAATCTCACCTTGATTGTGGTTCTGGGATTCTGTCTGCTTCATCTCTCTGGGTGAGAGAGGGGTTCCAGGTACTATTTCCCCTCCTTTGATTAATCAATTACTTTTCCTCCTTTAATTTAATTCAATTCAGTGTATTGTGCCAAGGATTGAGGCAAGGGCCTCATACATGTTAAGTAAGTCTTCTATCATTGAACTACACTCCCAGGCCTCCCCTCTGTTTAGTAATAAACTTTTGGGTTTTTTTTGGGGGGGGGGTGGTTTTGAGACAGGGTCTCACTTTGTGGTTCAGGCTGGCCCTGAGCTCAGCCTCCAACTCACATCACAGCAATCCTCCTGCCTCTGCCTCCCGAGTGCTGGGATTATAGGCCTGAGCCACCATGCCCCGCACTGTGGTATGTGGTACTGGTTGCTGCTGGGTGTGAGTCTCCACACCCAGTATTGTATGTGGTTACCAGGGATTGAACCCGGGTCCTTGCGCTTGCAAGACAGGCGCCGGAACCACTGAGCCAAATCCCCGGCCCAATAAACTTTTGTTTTTAAGAAAAAGGTTCAGAAGTGTGGTGGGAGTTGCATTGATCTGTAGTAGGACCAGTGGCATTTTTTGCCTGATTTGTCCTATTGGGAAGGAGAGATGGGAGAGGAACAGCTGGGGTCAAAGGACACAGTGTCTGGGCCCCACGAGTGAGTTACAGGAGGAATATAGAGTATTTAAGAGAAGAGAAGAGCACAGTTGTGAGGGGCCTGGGCTGGGGTTAGAGGGTGCCTCCCACAGGGTGGAGGACACCTGTCCCAAAGTTTATTTTTATGTCCAAGAAGCATCTCATTCATTGAGCCCACAAATATTTATTGAGCACCTACTATGTTCCAGACACTGAGGTTATCAGTAGAGCCCAAGCAAACAAAACAAAACAAAACAAAAAAAACCTTTGTCCTTGAGTTTATGTCCTAGTGGAAAGATAGATGATAAGCAAGATAGAAAAATAAAAATGTGCAGTAGATTAGGTAGTGCTGAGTGCTAAGGCAAAGTGGAGGAGGAAGATAACAAAGGCTGGAGGGAGGGATCCCTCGCCAGTAAGGTGACACTGGCACCGACACCCAAGGGAAGGTGCTCAGCGGCTAGTCACCCAGCTGTCTGGGGAAGCCTGCGCTGTGCTCCCTAAGCAGCTTCACCCCTGTGGGCGGCGGTGGGCAGGGCCT
>PVIR01042935.1:0-11996 GCA_004026965.1 Petromus typicus | reverse complement strand
AGTATATTCTGTTCTTACTGAATCCTCAATGGAGGCAGAATTTATCTCACTAGATCATCAGGTCTTTTGTAAAATAATGTCCTTAAAGATAATTTATCTGCCTGCATATGAACAGCCCAGTGGTATAGAAGATGTCCTCTACAGACACTTGTCCTTGATGTTACAACAAGCTGTCTTTAGACCAGAATTCAAAAGCATGGCCTTTACCCTTGAAAACTAGTGTTTTTTAAGTTTTTCCCAGACAACACAAAGTCTGAAAAAACACAGAACCAATTTCTATTTGACATTGGAATCTAAGCAATGATTTCAAAGTGGAGAGTATTTTCAAAAACCATGTATTAATACTTCAAAGATTTATTACATTTTGAGGTACAATGAGACCCTCAAATTTTTACATTAATTATTATGGCTATGACTTTCCCTCAGGTAGGCCTCAGCAAATGTAAAGATTTCTGATTTTACCCTCCATTCACCTTCTGCTCCTATGCAGACTGATTAGGTCATCAGATCTTTTATAAAATCATGTCTTTAAAAACAACCTTTCTAGGGCCAGAGATTTAGCTCAAGTGGTACTGCACCTATCTTGGAAGCACAAGAACATCAATCCCTGGTACCTCAAAAAAACAAAAAAAACCCTTTGCTTTTATAGCATAGCATAGTTCAGTACACAGAATTTAAATTCCGTGACTCCAGATCCAGTGGTATCCCCAATCAATCCTTCTGCAGGTATCGCATTTACCATATCAATCTAATCAATCATCTTGCATGTACCCCGTGACTGCCACATACGTGATACAGCCTGGTTATAGTTGAGCGTTTCCCACAGACAGGAGGACGCAGAACGGCTGCGCTTGCCACACAGGCCCCAGCAGACTTCTTTATCGTTATGTCTTCAGCTCAGCCGAAGGTTATAACGAAAGTCAGGCCTCAAAGCTTCCTCAGTTATATAGCTTTGACTAAAGATATTTTTCATCATGAGAAGACCTATGGAGAAACCTCAAAATGGAATGAGGAGAACGCTTCATCTTTACAACCAGTCAACATTTTAATTGATAAAATTTTACTCAAAACCTTTTAGTATTTTGGTATGAAAGATGTATTGAGTTGTGCAGTCAGTCATTAAAAACACTGTTGTTAAATTAAACTTAAAGGAAAAATGGAATATATGCTTAATGTCACTGGAAGTGGAGTGCACATTTATTACATTACTTTGTGGCCTGAATACCTAGTTTACAAATTCCACCACCAGACACTCTGTCTTCAGTTATGGTAAATCCAATACCTACGTACAGTCAATGAAACACTAACTTCTCCAATTCTACACCAGTAGCCCCAGGGCTGGGCTGCAGATAGTCCCGGTCTGAGGCCTATTAGGAACTGAGCTGCACAGCAAGAGGTGAAGGAGGAATGAGCACAGAAACCTCCATCTGTATTTACTGCCCCTGCCCTTCACTTGTATCACCGCTTGAACCCGACTTCCTGTCAGATGAGCAGTGCCAGGAGATTCTCACAGGAATGCAAATGCTCCTGTGAACTGCGCAGAGAAGGATCAAAGTCGCATCCTCCTTCTGAGAATCTGATGCCTGCTGATCTGAGATGGAGCTGAGGTGGTGATGCAAGCTAGCACTGGGGAATGTAATTATTACACATCATAAACATATACTATAAAATAAAAAGAAATTGGGGTCACCCACTTCCGGGTCTCCCCTCTGTCCCTCTTAGGCAGAAGCTTTCTTTCTCAGTAAAGTTTTCCTACTATTAAAAAAAAAAAAGAAACTTAAAACATTTCTTAAATGTTGAAAACATTTCTTAAAGGACCCTCACAAGTTCATGGAAAAATTGTCTCCTGTGAAGCTAGTCCCTGATTCCAAAAGATTGAAGACCTCCAATCTATAACTTCTTCCTTTAACCTTGTCACCCCCTCCATTCTAATCACACAAGTCCTGCATTTTGTCATTATCCTGTTGATATGACCAGCAAAGTCACAGCTGCAAGGTCACCTTGACTGAACTTTGATTTGCTCAACTGCTCTTCCTACAGTATCACTCAAGTAATTTTTCCCACCCCAGCCCCACGAGGTCCAGACTATTGACCCAACATCTCTCACGGATCTTCAGTTCCATCCTTGCCACATTTAGATTTCAAAAACTCTTGCTGTAAGCACTACTTGGCACTTATTTTCTATTCCAATGACATGATGCAAACCCCATCTATTTAAATCCAACTCTGACCTGTCCTATGCCTATTCTAATGGTTCAGTGTGCCTAGAGTGTTTGCCAATTTCTTTGCATCTTATGGGAGTTATAGACTTAAGTATTTGTTCATATGGGCTAATTAAACATGGAAATAGGGCTGGAGATTTAGTGGTTCCAACATCTGCCTTGAAAGTGCAAGGTCCTGAGTTTGATCCCGGGTAACCACACACACATGCCTGTAATCCCAGCATTCAGGAGGCAGAGGCAGGAGAATTACTGGACTATAGCTTGAACTACAAAGTGAGATCCTGTCTCAAAAATAAATTCATAAACATGGAAATAAAAATTTACTGTCCAATCTAAACTAATAAAAGACAATAAAAACTCAAATTGTTGCTTCTAGAGAATAGTTTTAGAAGACATTTGCCTTTAATTTGATATTTTCTTGTGTCATTTAGAAAGAAACTGTAGGATTTAGGTCACTAAACACAGGTCCTGAGTTTGATCCCTGGTACCTAAAAGGGGGGCGGAGAGAAACTGTAAACAAGAACACATTACATCCTTCACAAAAAGAGGATCCAGACCATAGAGGGCCTTGCATGACAATTAAAGAATGCGTGCTCAGTTCTTAGTTAGAAGATTTCCCAGCACAGATCATATTGCTTGGTGTTAAAGGTCAGAAAGAAGTCCTGACATAACTACCATTAAGAGGAAGGATGACAAGATGAGATGGGCATGGGCAGAAGCTGGCGACAGGAGTACTATCAGACCAAATATTGAGAAACATCTCTTGAGGAACTCAGTAGGCTCCACACACCCATTTGCTAGCAAGTCTCTACACAGGAAACCACAGGGCTGTCGAGCATCTCGATAAGCCTCATGCAAGTAACAAACTTCCTTACAGCTCCTAAAAGCGTTTCTCCAGGACAGAGTTGTGTCCTGTAGCACCTTTCAACACCAGGAATTTCTTATCCAGCAAGGAGAATGGTGGAAAGGTAAGATTCCATCCAAAACTTACCTCTGAACCCACTGTCCTCTTTCTACTCAGTCCATATACACATAACTGCATATTCAAATCAACTACTATTCTCAGAGAGACCTAGGAGCTGTGAAGAAAAAATATCTGAAGCCCATGATGGTAACTTTAGTGCTGACAAGCTTAACAATGTGGGATTCAGAACAGATAACCAAGATCAATAATCGATCTTTCTTTTTTTAACACGCTTGCAGTACACAAGGATTACATTCATCCTGAGGAGTAGGTACGTGTACCTAATACTTCTTAATCCTTTTCTCATTCCCTTTCCTTCCTCTCCCTCCCACCTTGCTCGATCTCTTCATCTCTTTCCCTTTTGCTTCTACCCTCCTATTTCCTATTATCTGTCTTTTACGTTGCTCTTTACAATTTGTGTTTCTCATATGAATGAAACCATACAGTATTTAAGCTTCTGTGCCTAATTTATTTCACTTAACATTAGAGACCCACGGTGCATCCATTTTCTGACAAATTACTCCAGTTTCTCCTTCTTTATGACAGAGTCGTATACTACTGTGTAGGAAAAAAAAACATTTTCTTCATTCATTTGATGATAGAGATATAGGCTACCTCACTACTACGAGTTCAGTTGCTATAAACAGGTATATATCACTGTAATATGATGTCTTTAACTCTTTCAGAAAAATAACTAAAAGAACAAGCTAGAAATAGATTTTCTAATTTTAGTTTCTTGAGGGGTCTCTATACTGATTTCAGTTGGGCTTGTACAAGTTTACACTCATGCCAACAAAGAAAAGCTTCCCCCCAGCCTTGCTGGAAATTGCTATTTAATTTCCTGAACATGACCATTCTCCCTGACATGAGACAGAACCTCAATGTTGTTTTAATTCGTGTTTCTTTAACAGTTAGAGATTCTGGACTTTTTTACAGATTAATTGGCCATTCGTACTTCTTTTTCTAAGAAATGCCTACTCATCCAGTTCCTCATTTCTTCATTAGTCCTTCATTTAGAGCAGTCTAATTTTTTCCAGCTTTTTATATGTCCTATATAGTAGCTCTTTATACTCGGAATAGATGTACATACTTTTTTCATTCTGTAGCACATCTTTCCATTTGGTTGGTTCTTTGTTGTGCAGACCTTTTTAATTTGAGATGACCCCATTTGCTGATTCTTGGTGCTATTTCTCATGCAATTAGGGTTCTGTTCAGAAAGTCTTTGCTTATGCCTGTGTCTTAAGAGTTTTACCTAGTTTATCTTGTGTAATTGTTTTAACATGTAGATGTAACAATCTCAGTTGAAAGTTGTGTTCTTTTAGAGCTTGAAACACTTTAAGCATTCCTGGTCTTCAAAGTTTGTGCTAAAAATAGAAGAAGAAGAAGAAGAAGAAGGAGAAGGAGAAGGAGAAGGAGAAGGAGAAGGAGAAGGAGAGGGAGAGGAGGAGGAAGAAGAAGAAGAAGAAGAAGAAGAAGAAGAAGAAGAAGAAGAAGAAGAAGAAGAAGAAGAAGAAGAAGAAGAAGAAGATGATGAAGAAGGAGAAGGAGAAGGAGGAGAAGAAGAAGTCTGTTGGTTTTTCCTTTAGAAGTGACTCATGGCACTTCTCAACTAGCTGTTAAGATTCAGTGCTTTGCTGGACATCTATGCTTTTAGCCCATGAAGAAGTGGAGTTCTTTTCTGATTGTGACTATTTCAGTTCTGCATGCTTCATTTAGCAGTGCACTAAATTTGGAAGATTTTCTGTTATTTCTTTAGATAGAGTTTTGTGCCATCTGTGCTGTCTTCTGATTCTCACTAATTCTAATTAATCTTAGATTAGTCTACTTTGCACCATCTAGCAGCCACTTGTTCCATTTTCCATGCTCTTCATTGTTTTTCAGGTATCTCAGAGTTTTAGTCACTTGCCTTAGTTTTACCATCTAATTCTGACACCATCCTTGCACTGGTCATTGCTGCTGCTCAACCTTCCAATAAAATGTTTAATTGTCTAGATTTCTATTCAGTAGCTTTTGCCTGGACTCTGCTTCTTCACTAAACTAATCATTCATATCTTGTTTTAATGTATTTAGCTCAACTTCCTTTTCATTGGTGTGTTTGTTAACCTCAGTAGTCATTTTTTATTGTCAGTTATCTGTTTAGAACCTCAGTGATCTAGTGTTTTTCTCTTCTTTTATCAGTTCCTATAATATAGCTACTTGACTGTTGATTTACTCCCATTGAAGTCCCATACATAAGCTTTAGGAGAGTTGTGAGCTTTTCATGACACTTTCATCTTTGTCTTTTCATGTTTTGTTTGTTGTTTGTTGTTTTTGTCTGCTTTGCTAATGTTCATGAGTGGATTATAGTAGAAAGATTTTGTTGCTAGTTATGGGAATCATGTTAGTGTTTGCTTTTCAATGATGACTCTGTCTGTGCCTAACTACAGGCCTTAACCCCTGTCCCAGGAGCCAACCACCTCTTTCAATTTGGGAAGGGATTGTACAGTATAAATCACCCGTTACTCACTCCTCAGGAAATGAGCCTGAGGAGCCATAGTATTGTTGATAACACAGAAGGAAACTAGATATTTGTATGCAGTGAAAACCAGTTAGTAATAACACTATGCCACCTGGAAGAGGCAACAAAATCATCCACAATATTAGAGTTAGAAGCACCTGAGTTCAATCCCTGATACCACAAAAAAAATTAGTCAAACTGAATATTGATATACTATAAGAAACAATAAAAGCTGCCAGAGTACCAACTTAGTCACAGAGAAGAGATCTATAATTATAAACAAACCAAATATTGACATACACTATCTACTAAATGGTACTGTAGGACACTAATAATAAAAAATAACAATGATAGCATAGAATTAACAGCAAAGAAGAAAAACAGAGACCAAAAAGAAAAAGAAAATAATCCAAACTCCAAAAGCCAATGATGAAAGAATTGGGTTAAAAAGAAAATCCTCCTTCATGTTTCTGAATGAGTGGTTTATCTCCGGAGTACGCAGCCATGTAACACACCAGAAATGGATGAGATAGTGAGTCATTGCTGATATGTGTTTTGTTTCTATACTCACATTTGTGTATGTGAGGGGTGAGAGGCTCAACCTTCACACTGGACATGATCAGTCAGTCATGTCCACCCTTAGGCTCTACATGTCTTTACTCTAGTTTCTGCCACTTTCCAAGTCCTGCACACTCCAAAGCACAGCTTTCTCTGCCTAGCTTTATGGTTGTGGTTTGTGCCCTAGTCACTCATCCACTCAGGGATGGGGATTCAACCAGAGCACTGGACTCTGTGCCAGCCCTTTCAGATGCAGCCTTTGCGGAAAGCCACATTGTGCTAGCCCGCTTTCTCAGCTGTTGGTGCGATCTCTGGGTTTTTGCTGGACTAAACTTAGCTTTCACCTTTATCCTCTCTGTGGTGTTCTTTTGTAACCATTTTCCACCCAGTCTGTATGATAGGGTGGCACAAGAAATCCTTAAGTGTACATGTTCTGTATTTTAGTCTTAAAGAATTAACCACTACCCACCATGACTCTTGGTTTAACTCTCTCAAAAATGCACTGGATTTCTTCTCTAACTCTAGCCTTGCATACAGGAGGATTCACTTCAAAGTAAAATCCTACGCTACTTTTGCAGTTTGCAGTTGCTATGGACTTTTCTTGAGACTAGCACTGCTGACCTGGTCTGGTGTTTCTCCCTGGGCTTCCAACCCTCTCCAGGTATATTGTGTGTCAGCAGAGTGCGGTTCCCTCCCTGGAAGCCAGGAATAAGCAGTAAAGACTGCTTTGTTCTTTTCTCTGTATTGTGCTCCATTTCTCCAGCTTCTCTGTAAATTCTTTCTCCTGTAAGTTTCCTCCCAGTTGCCAGAGGCCTATTTTTTTCTTGACCAAGTTGTTGTCATCCAAGTGCCTTGATTTCAGGTCATAGAAAGGTTGTATTTTGCTGACAGTTTCTATACCATCATTTTTTTTAATTTAAATCTTTATCTCATCATTTTTAATCCTCCACCTTGATCCACTTCACCATAAAGCTCCTCCTGCAATGCCGTCCAACTGATGAACTCAAATAGTAATGCCTTCTGACAGGGAACATGCTGGCTCAGCCAGATATGAGCTACGGTAGTACACAACCAGTATTTCAGCACAATTTCACATCTCAATCATTAGTTTTGTCAAATAGCAGAACCTAGTTAGCTGCTCAACACGAAATCAGAGCAAAAGCTACATATAGAAAGTGAAAGCATGTTCTGTCTGCACAGTTATTATCACCTGATTCACTCGGGATAATAGGTTAGATTACATAGCAAGGGTCTACCCTGTCAAAGAATATCAGTAAAAGTCAAACAGTAGGGGGAGTCAAAGCTACTTTATAGATTCAGTGCAATCTTAATTGAAATCCCAGCAGTGTATTTCACAGAACTAGAGAAAACAAGGCAAAAAATCATCTGGAAGGGCAGAGGATTTAATTCAGTGGTTCCGGCCCCTCTCTTGCAAGTGCAAGGGCCCAGGTTCAGTCCCTGGTAACCACATACAACAATGCTGGGCATGGAGACTTGCACCCCCAGCAACCAGTACCACATACCACAGTGCCTGCCATGACGGCTCACACCTATAATCCCAGCACTTGGGAGGCAGAGACAGGAGGATTGCTGTGAGTTTAAGGCTGAGCTCAGGGCCAGTCAGAACTACAAAAGCAAGACCCTGTCTCAAAAAAAAAAAAACTTCTAGAACTAGAAGAGACCTAGAACAACAAAGCAATTCTAGGCAACAAGGATTTGGCAGCAAGTATTACAATCCACAACTTGAAACTATACTACAAAGCTACTGTCATTTAAAAAAAAAATCATGATACTGGCAAAGTAACAGACCCAAGGATCAGTAGAACAGACTAGAAGATGCAGAAACAACTCCAGTTATGCTAGCCACCTCATCTTCAACAAAAGAGCCAAACACCCTCAATGGAGGAAAGATACCTCTTTAACAAATGGTACTGAAAAAAAAATAAAAATAAAAAATAAATGGTACTGGAAAAACTGGGTTTCAACCTGCCAAAGATTAAAACTACATGTATATCTCTCACCACACACTAAACTGATATTAAAGTAGGTTAGAGACCTAAATATTAAAACATAAATGCTAAACCTGATGGAAGATAAGTTAGGTAAAACTTTTAGAGAAACTGGCATAGAGAAAGACTATATGACAAAACCTCAGCAGCATGGGAACTAGCAGAAAGAATCAACAACTGGGATCTCTTCTTATTAAAAAGCTTCTGCACAGCAAGAGAGACCACCAACATAGCAAAAAGACAACCTATAACTTGGAAAAAAATTTACCAGCTGTTTCTCAGACAAAAGACTATTATCTAGAACACATAAAGAATTTTAAAAATCAGGACCCCCACAAATTTAAAGACCCAATTCAAAAATGGCCATCTGAAATGAACAAGCAGTTTTCAGATCAAGACTTAAAGGTAGCTAAGAAACATATGAAAAAAACATTTGACATCACTGAGCATTCAAGAGATGCAGATGAAAACACCACTGATATGCTATCTCACTCCAAAAGGCACGGCTGCTATCATGAAATCAACCAACAACGAATGTTCATAGGGCTGTGGGGAGAAAGGAACACTTCTCCACTGTTGGTGGGAATGTAGACTAGTGCAACCACTGTGGAAATCAGTGTGGAGGTTCCCAGAAAAACTAGGATTAGAGGTCCCATTTGACTCTGCTATTTCCCTGTTCAGTATGTACACAAAAGAATCTAAAACATACCACAGTGACACATGTGCACCCATGTACATAGCCGCATAGCTTGTAGTAGCTAAATCTTGGAAACAACCAAATGCTATCAATGGGAGACTGGAATAAAAAGGTGTGGGTTTTTTAATAAAATGAAGTATTACTCAGCCATAAAGAAGCCATAGAGAAACATATTTAAATACATATACCTTGAGGTCATATTTATAAGTGAAATAAATAGGACATAGATGTATAAACACTACATTGTTTCTCTAGTATGAGAAACTAAAGACATAAATGAGGGCTAGAATATATGATTAGTGTTATGAAACAGGAAGAAAATGTTTAAAAGAAAGACGAAATGGGGAAACAGGATAAAGCAAAGAAGAAAAGAAAGAAAAAATTTTGATGCTAAGAAAAAAAATACAGCTGGGCATGGTGGCTCATGCCTGTAATCAATCCCAGCACTCCGGAGACAGAGGCAGGAGGATTGCTGCAAGTTCAAGGCTAGCCTGGGCTACATAGTGAATTCAGGGTCAGCCTGAACTAAAAAGCAAGACCCTTTCTCAAAAAAAAAATTGTAAGAAAAGAAAAACGTAAGTAAAGATTATGTATATAGGGGGTAGGAGGTTGTAGGGAGGACAGGAGAATGAAAATCAAGATATAGCATGTACAGGTACAAAGTCTTAATGATGAATGTGATCATAACATGCACCTAAAATGTACCAATAAATTCAATAAAGTGGAAAAGAAATGGGAGGAGTGACAGTCTCCACAGTGATACAAACACCAAAAAGGAACATAGGGATTACATAGATTACAGAAATTGTCAGCTCCAAAAGATACTAGCAAAGTTCCAACAATGAGCCCTAAATGAAAAGTAATCTATGAAATGATAGAAAAACAATTCCAAATAATTATGGGTTTCTTTTTAATTTCAGTTACTTCAAGAATAAAACTATTAAAAAAGATAAGGGGAGTAAAATGGTGGCTGAATAACGAGTGATCTCCCCACAGAGAGACAAAGTTGAACTGTTAGTCACTCACCAAAGGACCTTTACAAAACGGAGGTAATCAGGTGAGAGACCACAGCGCCTGATTTCAGTATGGTAATAAGTTAGCATACACTGAAGAAGACAGGAAGGAAAGAGCTGTTTTCATTACCCCTCCCTCAACTCTAAGCATCATAATGTACAGTGTTTGCCCCTGAGACATCTTCCTCTTCAATTAGTAAGAGGATATTAAGTCCAGGGCTCAGTCCTAAAATCTATTTCCAGGCCTGTTATGGTGAAGCCCAGTGCCAAGCAGAGGCTCAGCTCCACAGGTCAGGGTCCAAGGACTGAACCTCAAGATATGCCTACGGCACAGTAGATCTATTTTAGTTTACAAGGACTCTTCCAAACTGCTTCTCCGAGTCCCTAGGAAGATCTCTTCATTCAAGTGATCACATCAGGATCCAGCCTGGGGGAAGAGAAGGAAGAGAGTTTATCCCTTTCCATAATCCCTGGTCCCAGAGAGGTTTACATCACTTCTGCTTGTCTCTCATTGGTTGGCTAGTCACATGATGTGATCACGTAATAGTAGAGTAGCAAATGAGGTTTGTATCTTATTTAAATCTCTTAGTATATTATGTGATGGAAAAGGAGAGGGGATATTGTAGGAAGCTTGCAGCTTCTTTAGCCTCTGTCTCTCAGAATCTGTGTTCATAGGAAAATACTTTGAAAGCTCCTAAGAAGTAATGACTGACATGAAAGAGAGCAGGTTAAAAGCCTGACAAAGGGCTCTGGGAGAGTGGGGAAGTGTACAATGCCCCTTACAGTGTGCGGGGGAAATCCCCTTCTCTGTTCTAAGCCTGCCTGTGTTACATAAGGGTGGTCTCTAAAGAACGCAAGGCACATTCCTGAGCAAACCCGGTGTGACATCCCTTATAAAGCTTCCATTTTGATGAAGGAAAATACATCAATCCTAAAAACAGATGTACAGTTATATTTCCATGGTGGAAATAACAAGAGGTTGGCTTTATTTCACCTTTATCTGGCCAGTCAAGGTGGTAAGGAGCTTGCGGCTTTCACCCATGATGAATGGTATAGATTCAGCCCTTGTATCCTGGAAGTTGCAAAATCTTCTTGCACTTACAGGCCCCCTGCCTTTGTGGTACTTTAGATTGTGAGGCCAAGGCTGTTCCCAGATGCTGACTTCTGTTCCTGGTTTTCACTCACCTCTGTTCTCTTTCCTGTTTGGCTAACTTCTCTTCCTCTCTGTTTCTGCATTTTACTTATGCTACGTAGAACGTAAGCTGGGAATTGCTCTTCTGATTTTCCTACATCAGTATGCAGTTATACAGCAGGCTGGTCACAATAGCAGCACTGCATGGTCAGGTTTACAGCCAGCCGTATGAGACCACAGGACAATCACTGATTTTGTGTGCACTACAGTTCCATCCTCTGAAATCATCGGAGGAGAGGATATTAATTTTTACTTCTCAGCTATTCAGGGGTATAAAGAGACAATGCCTCACACACTCTCAATAGCTGTACTCATTATTCACTCAGGGAGGAGCTACTACTCTTTCTCCAGTGGAAAACTGTATGAGCAACTCTCCTCAGATGCTGAGCCCTGTGTTCTTTCTTGTTTGTCCTTATAGACTTTGCACAGAAAAGCTTTAAGCAGCCAAACAAACTCTGCTACGAATCTTCTGGAAGAGAGAATGGGATTGATTTTTCTACACACCCTTGAGTCCCATTCTGTAGTCATCTGTCCACATTCCATTATTTCTATCCCTTCCCAAGGACTTTGAGGCCTCCCTGTTCCCTATGCTTTTGCCTTCAGTGGTGCTGAGTGACTCTGCTCAAATCACACACATGAGGTACCACAGTTCTAGGTCCTCAAGAAACCATATCAAAAGGCACAAGGGGGGCCAACTTCAGTTCTATCAATGAAAACATGTTCATCTCAAGATATGTGGTAATTCTTATTATTGTATTTTCATTCAGCCCAAATATTCAGTCCTGTTAAACTCTTCATTCACTCTGTGAATGAGTATGATGACAAAGTATGCAACTGTGATGAA
>PVIR01042934.1:0-11994 GCA_004026965.1 Petromus typicus | reverse complement strand
GAGCCTCCTGCTCTCCCTGCGGTCCTCCTGCTCTCCCCGCGAGCCTCTTGCTCTCCCTGCGGTCCTCCTGCTCTCCCTGCGGTCCTCCTGCTCTCCCTGCGATCCTCCTGGCTCTCCCTGCGGTCCTCCTGCTCTCCCTGCGGTCCTCCTGGCTCTCCCTGCGAGCCTCCTGCTCTCCTTTCCACAGCCAGAGGCAAGGTTTGCTCCTGCACACCTTCAGATTTTTCCTCAGATGTTACCTTGGCAAAGAATTTTTCTTATCATAAAAGCCACAAAACTCTTCTTGACAATCTCTACTATTTTTTTCTAATTTATTCTCTTTTCATTTAACCATCTGACATGTTTCATATTTTGTTTTTAATTCGTTTGTTATCTGTTTAATTTTACCACATTCTCAATTCCACTAGAGCAGGGAGTTTTGAATATTCATAGCACATGGCAAGCAGTTAGTAAATATATACTAAATTAATTAATGAAAGAAGAAATTAATATGCAAAAGAATCATGTGTCAAATAACTAAGGTTCAAGTAATTAGTTCTAATTGATTACATATCTTCCAGTACTTGTAGTAGCGTGCTAATTAGATTACTATAAGGAACAAACATACTATCTATAAAATTACTTTCACATATTTTTATCAATCCTATATTTTGTCAACTTTAATACGTTAGGCTATATGTACATGGAATTTATACTAAGAATGTGGTTAGACATGAAGTCATCAAGAGTTCTTATGCTAACTTGCATCTATAGAGAGGATATTTTGAAGTATTTTACAAATATGTAGCAATATACCTTATAAAGATATTTTTAGAAGCAGAGAGGCACATCTTTAAAAGATAAACATGTAAGAATATGAAATATAACAATCTTTGCCAAAAATATGGAGTGAAAAAGAGGGACCAAAAGTGAGCACAGCGGACCTTCTGGAGGACGGTGACGACCTTCTGTGTCATGTGGTGGTGGGTGCGTAATCGAACAGATTCGCCAAAATTCCTACAAAAGCAGAGTCATTTCTGCTGTGCCTTATGATAGCTAAATAAACCAACTTTATTTTTTATATTTAAAATGTTTTTAAAACATAACAACTATGTGTATTCTGATTTTGAACATTGATTTCTTAAACTTGTTTTTGTATTATTTCATGTGTTTCAAATACAGTTAAAATGTCCTAGGGCAGGGGAGTTAGCTCAGTGGTTCTGGCGCCTGTCTTGCAAGTGCAAGGGCCTGTGTTCAATCCCTGGTAACCACATACAATACTGGGCATGGAGATTCACGCCCAGCAGCAACCAGTACCACATACCACAGTGCTGGGCGTGGTGGCTCAATGTCTGTAATCCCAGCACTTGGGAGGCAGAGGCAGAGGCAGGAGCATTGCTGTGATGTGAGTCTGAGGCTGAGCTCAGAGCCAGCCTGAACCATAGAGTGAGACCCTGTCTAAAAAAAAAAAAAAAAAAAAAAAAAAAAAAAGAAGAGTTCAGAGGACTAATAGAGTCTCCTGCTTTCTGAATTCTGTCATCTTATTTTATTCATCTCATTCCTGTACTTCATGTTACTCTGGTAACTAAAGTTCTGATTACTTTTCTATTAAATATTCCATCATGTTCTGGACTTCCTTATCTGTTGAAAGGAGAGCTATCAGGCTATAGTTGTTGTTTTGGGGTCAGTGATGTTTCAGGCAGGTGTGATTTTTGCCCCCAGGGAATACCTGACACTCTCCGGAGACATTTTTAATTACTTCTTCTTGGGAAGGTTGCATTGATGAAGGCATAGAAAGTGTATTTTTTTAAGCAATATTTCATTTTTTTTCAGATTCTTTTAAGATAATACTTCTTGTTTTCTATAGTTTCTGTATAATACATCCATGTACTTTTGGTTTTGTTTGAAATATTACCTAGGGTTGGCTAGGATTTTTGGCTGTATGGCTTGATATCTAATATCACTTTTGGAAAACTCTCAGGCATTATCTCTTCAAATACTCCTTGTAAGTTCTTAGGACTCATGGCTTTAAAAATTTGGTGACATTTAAAAAAGAAAATAAATTTAGGTACAAATAGTATCACTTCTTTATCCTGATATCTTAGATACTTTTCTTTCATTGCTGAGACAAAATACCTGCCACTCAAAGTTGAAGGGGAAAGGTCTATTTGGCTTGCAGGCCATAGAGGTTTCAGCTCATTATCTGGCACCAAGGCAAGGTGCCAGCAGGACAACAGTTCTTGGACACAGAAGACAACAGAAGCAAGAGACTTTAGTCTTTCTGCCCCTTTTATCTTATTTAGCCTACTTAGATTGGGTGGTGCTCATGGTCTTAACACTCATTCTCTCAGGCCTAGTCCCACCAGAACCAGCCACCTCTGAGAACCATGAAGTTTTGGGAAGACTTTCAAACACAAGCCACAAAACCTGATAAAATAAATTTAAAAAATTAAAAATGCTCAACTATAACTACAATTTAAAAATAAAAACATTCACAGAATGCTAAACTGCCTTAATGCTCATGTTAGCTTTCTACTACTGTAATGATACATCTGAGCCAATCAAGTGTAACAAAAGGAAGAGCTTTTTCTGGCTCCTGGTTTTGAATGTTGAGGTGAATGGTCATTTGGCCTCATGACCTTTGGCTGACCATGGGGCCCTGCATCCTTGTGAAAACACATGGCAGAGAAAGCTTCTTACCTCATGGCAGTCAGAAAGCAAAAAGGAAGGAAGGGACCCACAATCCCCTTCAAAGGCATGCCTATCTCCCTGGACTAGAGATACACCCTGGTGCAGTGGTAGATGTGCTAGCTCGCCTGCTTAGCATGTGAGCTCTGAGTTAGATCCCAACATGCACGTCCTCACATCCACTTCCTTCCACTAAGCTGCACTTCTTAAAAGCTCCACCATGTGTCGATGCAGCCACACTAAGAGCTGAGCCTTTAAAGTGTGGGCCTTTGGGGGCTATTCCAGAGCCAAAATACAATACATCTGTACGATTTTTCACTGCATGTTTTCATTATAGACTCCTTTCTTTTCATACATAAATAGTTTTATAACATTTCTGATATAAAGGAGTAAAAAAGTCAATATCTTTTTTTCACTGTGCTTGGTAAACAGCATTAACTTATTATTGATATCTTTAAAACATTTATTTCAACATCAGCAGAGAAAGTGAGATGAAGTGGAGCCAAGCTTTTTTTGACCTTTATTATCAAAGAGAACACAGAAGAAAAGGCAGAAGATTGCAAGGTGGTCTTTTTCTTCTTGTTTGTTTTAAGATGGGAAACATTAGAAAGGGTTAAATACTAACAGTAGTGAGTAAATAGAGAGGAGTTGGGAATTCTTTCGGTTCTTTCCTTCAACAATTGTGTGTACACAGTGGAGATTTAAGGTACAGATGGGAATATAACCATGTCTGGGATTTTTAACTTAGAATCCATAGATTTCAGTTATTCAGTAGAAAAAATTCACAGCATGTATGAGCTCAAATGGTCAAAGAACTCTGTCTTTTACTAATCTATAATTTAAAATAAACATTTTTTCAATAAGAATTAACTTTCAATTCTAATTTTTTAAATAATATAACAAGTTTTGGGAAATGTAAAAGCATCATTTGCATTCATTACTATATTACTATAAATAATTAGGTCACCTGCTAGATCTTATATAGCACATTGATAAAGCAGGACATATATTACAAATTTTTTAAATCTTTTGCTATTTGAGTGTAAATATAGTTGATCTCCTTTGTATTCTTAATAATTTTCCTTTATGAACTAAAAATTAGATTCTTGAAAAGGATCTGTGGACTTTATCAGAATGCTGAAGGGTCTCATGATTTGGAAAAAGTTAAGAATACACATTGTGACAGGGGAGAAAGCACAACATGTGGGTACAGAAACAGGGTACTTAGAGGCTTGGTTTAGAAGTAGGCGGAAAATTTTTATGATTCTAATTGCTTATAGTTTTCTCAGCAAAACATGTATCAAGGTCATCAGAGAGTGAGAAAGGGGTGAGGAGATAATGGAAATCTGAAAATAAGAAAGAAAGTGTGAATTGGTTTTCTGAGAGAAGAAAAAAGCTAATTTCCTAAGGAGAATGAGACAAGATTGGAGGGCAGAGCTGACTGCCAGCTTTCAGCTTTCATTTTTGGATTTAAAGGGAGACCACGGTTGTATGTCTTTGTTCAGTCAGTTGAATGAGTAAAGAGGTGAGTTAACCATAACTGGGGATTAGGGAAGGAGAGCAGAGAGTAGCAGGGAGTTGCTGGTCTAAATCGGAGAATGGTGCTAGAGTTGGGCTCTCAGGGCTGTGCTCAGCTGTATACACAGGGAAGTGGGAACATTGGAGTTTTGATTCAGGCTGGATCTTACTTAACTTTGTTAGTTTGTCAGTGGATACTGTTTCCGGGAGGTGGACAAATTGTTGGAGTTAATGATAACCCATAAGATAAACTACAAAGAGAAAACAAGAATGAGAGAGGAGGGGGCAAGAGGAAGAAAGAGAGAGAATGTTCTGAGTGAACCTATGGTTTAAGGGAGCAGGAGTTGAGTGATTGTTTTGCTCAGTCACATAAACCTAAACCGTGAAATTTTTGACATGAACACCAGCCCCTTTCCTGTTTTCTGAGCTTCCGTGCCTAACACTGACTTCGCCTTTCTCGAGTTCTGATTCCTCCTGAAGGATGTTGAAGCTGGGTGCCCTTCCTGTTTGATGGACCCCTCCATGCTCTTATGTGTTCCTATTTAGGTAACAGAAGTAGTGCCAGTTAGTCAGGAGCAAAGAATTAGCATCTGTTCTGTTTGCTGTATGCTTTGCACCACTACGCACTTTTTATATGTCTTTCGTACATAATCCTCTGAAAGCACATATGTGAAAAATTAATCTTCAAGAAAGAAATCAATAAAATTAGTGAAATCCAGGCAGTGCTATATCTAATGCAACTAAAAAGGTCTGACTACAAGCATTTGGTTTCTCATGTTGCTATCTCATCCAACGGTTTTATTTGTTTTCTTTAATTTTTTTTTTTCCTTTTTGAGATAGATCCTTGTTCTATAGTTCAGGCTGGCCTTGAACTCACTCGGTAGCCCAGGCTAGCCTTGAACTCACAGCAATCCCTTGCCTCTGTCTCCCCTGTGCTGGGATTATAGGTGTGAGTCACCACGCCTGGCCTCCAGTGGTTTTATTTCATCACCATATGGAGGCCATGCTTAGACGCAGGCTTCTCATTAATGATGCCCTAGGGAGATCCTTGCATGTTATTAAGTAAAATAGATGTAAATTTTATTTAACTTTGTTATAATTTAGTAAAATAATCTGACATTTAATTTTTTTCTCTTTTTTCTGTTCTGTCTTCCCTGAACCAAGAATCTTAGTTTTAAGCCAATTTGAGAGTATTTAAATACAACTCTGTCCAAGTTGCCTTCATAGTACATTATTTGAAAGCTATTTTTGTCTTTCTTTTTCTGAGATTGTTCTTAATGTTATAATTATTATAAGCTGTGATTTGTTTCCACACAATGCCAAAAAGACCAGTTTGTTGTGAAATCCATGGGAGAAAAGTCAAATTATCTGTTTAATAATATGCATATCTACGATGGGACAGAGCAATTAGATTTTTTAAATCTTATTGAATTGAGTATGTGCTTCCTGGTTTTAGTCCTTGTATTAGGAGACTAAAGAGTTTAATACAAAGATATTCTTTCATTTATCCATATATAAATCCACTTGTATATCCATCTACACCTACACTGATTTACATCACATACTGTATTCTGTACTGTGGATAAATGCAGGACAGACCCAATTTCATCTTCATGGAATACGGTTTATATATCCAAACAGGCAAAGAAAACAGACACCCTACATGGGAGTGGTTTCAGAGAAGTATGCCCAGAATGCTTCTGGGTGACTCAGCTTGGAAGACATGATGTCTCTTCATAGCCTGCATTCTATTCCATGTATTCCGACTCCACTTATAAGAAATAGATATGTTTCTAAAGTTGTCCATAACTATGGAAGACTGAATCACCTAGGCACTTAGAAAACGGTGATATGATTCACCTTGTAGGCCTCAGCAATCTGTGCAGGACACATGACAATTAGGAAACAGCATCACTCTGATGGGTCCAGTAACTTAGGAAGCACAGCTTGGGTTCAAGTCTGGCAAATGGCACCGAGGGAATTTGTCCTCTCTGCTCTTTTGATCAGGCACATTTGTACAGGGCCCAGAGAGAGCTGAATTGAAATACTTGAAAATGTCCTCTTCTGGATGAGGTTAAGTGTGTCACTGTTCTAGACACTACCACTCAAGTAAATATTGTCCACAGGCTTTTGGTTGTCTGATTGTTTGTGAACATTTGTTTTGAGGTATTGGACATTGTGTTATTTTTTTCTTGGATATTGTCCTAGTCTGTTTTAATGTTGTGAAGAACACAATTCCACATGACACAGGAGAGCAAGGCCTAGCTCTCCTCTAAAAACGTGAGCTCGTGTTCCCAAAATTTAGGAATAAATTTCAGGAGCAACCAACAGAGGTTCGAGTAGAAAAATTTGTATTGGACAGAAAGCGAGGGAAAGAGAGAGAAAGGGCTTATGTCTAAGAGAGGCAGAAGGGAGAACCTGGCAAGGTGGGTAACCCAAAGTCCTCTTTCTCTAGGGGGTATTTAAGGGCTAAAGACTATGAGGTGGGATGGGTTTAAAGTAGGAGACTCCAATAAAATTCAAGGAGGTGGAATCTTGATTAAATGAGGTCCAAGAAGAATTTAAATCATACAGGGTTTCCCCCCTCATCAGGAGGCTCTTCCAGATAGGTCAAATTCTTGGCCCTTTACCCCAGGGGTTTTAAATTACTACATTCCTGTGAGTGGATGGATCTAGACCCTTAATTCTCCATTGACTTGATTACAAGCTTTAATTGGTCACTGATTTCTTCACCTTTGGTAACAGTCTCCCTTCTTGTGAATTTTCTACAAGGACCTGCCCTATCTGTCTGCCTACTATTTTTATAATACACAGACTGGTGAGTCATGAAGAAGAGATGTTTATTTTGGCCCATGTTTCTGGTCCAAGTGCCTATCACAAGATAAAGTACTATAGAGTACCTATCACAAGGTAAGAGGCAAGGAGCATCTGAGATAACTCATTAGCCTACCAATCCACCAACCCAGGAATCTGTTAATAATATGAATTATTAACCCATTTTTTTTTGTTTGTTTGTTTGCTTTTTGAGACAGGGTCTCGCTTTGTGGTGCAGCTGGCCCTGAGCTCAGCCTCAAACTCACATCACAGCAATCCTCCTGCCTCTGCCTCCCGAGTGCTGGGACCACCATGCCCAGCACTGTGGTATGTGGTACTGGTTGCTGCTGGGCATGAGTCTCCATGCCCAGTATTGTATGTGGTTACCAGGAATCAAACTTAGGTCCTTGCGCTTGCAAGACAGGTGCCGGAACCACTGAGCTCTTCCAGCGTTGGCCTGGAGACCAGTAAAATCCAACCCTGGCGCAGATTCGGTGACGCAGACTCAGTGCTGCAGTCGCCGTTTCCAGAGCTGCCTACTGCTAACCTCAGTCCCTGGACGGTCTTCCGGTGTGGGCCTGGAGGCCAGTAAGGTCTAACCCTGGCGCAGATTCGGTGACGCAGACTTGGTCCCACAGTCGCCGTTTCCCCAGCCGCCCACTGCTAAACTCAGTCCCTGTTTGGATTTTTTCTCTAGATCTGTGAAATACGCTGTTGGAATTTCAATTGGGATTGTGTTGAATCTGTATAGTAGTTTTGGGAGTATAGCCATTTTGACAATATTGGTTCTGCCTACCCAGGAGCAAGGTATGTCTTTCCATTTTTTGATATCATCTTCTATCTCCTTTCTCAGAGTGCTATAGTTTTCAGAGTAGAGATCTTTCTCCTCCTTTGTTTGTTTGATTCCTAGGTATTTTATTTTTTGGGGTGCTATTTTGAAAGGGACTGACTTCCAATTTCTATCTCAGTGGGTCTACTGTTTGTGTATACAAAGGCTATTGATTTTTGAATGTGGACCTTGTAACCAGCTGCACAGCTAAACTTGGTGATTAGGTCCAGCAGTTTTTTAATTGAGTTTTTAGGATCCTCTAGATAGAGTATCATGTCGTCAGCAAATAATGACAATTTACCTTCTTCTTTTCCAATCTTTATTCTTTTTATTTCTTTCTCTTGTCTAATTGCTATTGCTAATATTTCAAGATCTATATTGAACAGAAGTGAGAGAGGGCATCCTGATCTTAGTATAAGTTTTCAAAGTAGGTATTTATTATCCTCTGGATTTCCTCTGGGTCAGTAGTAATTTCTCCGTTCTCATTCCTAATAGCATAGATATGTGCCTTTTCCTTCCTTTGTTTAATGAGGTTGGCAAAGAGTCTATCAATTTTGTTTATCCTCTCAAAGAACCAACTTTTTGATTCACTGATTTTTTGAACTGTTCTCTTGGTTTCTATTGCATTAATTTCTGTCCTGATCCTTATAATTTCTTGCCTAGTGCGAACTTTGGGTTTGTTTTTCTCTTCTCTTTCTGGTCGCTTGAGGTTCAGCATTAAATTGTTTATGTGAGCTTGCTCCGTTTTCTGGATGTAGGCTTTCACTGCTGTTAATTTTCCTTGTAGAACTGCAAGGATTTCCTTAGTGACTTTTTGTCCAGTTGATCTGTGTCTTTGTGACAGTGGGGTATTGAGGTCCCCTACTATTATTATATTGAAGTTTATCTGGTTTTTCAAGTCTGTTAATATTTGTTTTATATAGTTGGGTACATTAGAATTTGGAGAATAGATATTTAAGATTGTGATTTCTGTCTCTTGGATTTTTCCCTGAACTAAAAGATAGTGTCCATCTTTATCTGTCTTTGTCATTTTTGGCTTAAAGTCTATTTTCTCTGCCAATAAAATCACCACTCCTGCTTTCTTGCTGTTTCCAGTTACATGGAGTATTGTCTTCCATCCCTTTTCTTTCACCCCATGGGTTTCTTTCTGAATTAGGTGTATTTCCTATATGCAACAGATTGGAGGAACTTGCTTCTTGATCCACTCTGCCAGTCTGTGTCTCTTAATTGGCGCGTTGAGTCCATTGACATTAATGGTTATGACTGATATAGGCAAATTTAGTGCTGCCGTGTTTTCCTGTTCTTGGGTCTGTTATTCAACTTTTGTCCTTTTTCCATCAGTTTCTTGTTTGGTCCCATGCGTTGACTTGGATAGGTCTCATGGAGTTGTAACCTTCCTTATTTTTCTCCAAGATATTCTTTAGAATGTTTTGGACGGCCGGCGATTTAGCTCAGTGGTTCCGGCTCCTGTCTTGCAAGTGCAAGGACCCAGGTTGGATTCCTAGGTAACCACATACAATGGTGGGTGTGGAGACTCATGCCCAGCAGCAATCAATATCACATTCCACAGTGTCGGGTGTGGTGGCTCATGCCTGTAATCCCAGCACTCAGGAGGCAGAGGCAGGAGGATTGCTGTGATGTGAGGTTGAGGCTGAGCTCAGGCGCCAGCCTGAACTACAAAGCGAGACCCTGTCTCAAAAAAAAAGAGAATGTTTTGGAACACAGATTTCATATTTGTGAAGTTTTTCAGGTGTTCTTTGTCATGAAAGTGTCTTATTTCTCCATCAATTTTCAAGGATAGTTTTGCAGGATACATGAGTCTGGGTTGGAAGTTGTTTTCCTTTAGGTCTTGGAAGACTTCACTCCAGGCTCTTCTTGCATTGAGTGTTTGAATTGAGAAGTCCGCTGTTATCCTGTTGGGCTTCCCTTTGAATGTAACTCTTTTCTTCTCTCTGGCTGCTTTCAGTATTTCACTGTTTTTTTGGATATCTGGGAGTTTTATGATTATATGCCTAGGTGTAGATTTTTTCATGTCACAGGCATGTGGCACTCTGTTTGCTTCATATATTTGTATGTCCAATTCTTTACCTTTTTCTGTGAAGTTTTCTGCCATTATCTCTGTGAATAGGTTTTTGATGTCTTTAGCATTGTCTCCTGCTTCCTCAGTGACTCCAATCAATTTTATATTATTCATCTTTGAATCATCTAGGAGCTGTTGGATTGACTTTTCATCATCACTTGCTTTTTTCCATAGATTATGCCTTTCCAATTCATTGGTTGAGATCCTGTCTTCTAGGTCTGAAATTTGATCTTCTGCCATATTCATTCTATTGCATTAACTTTGACATTTTTTTTTCTCTTTCTGAGAGAATCTCGCTTTGTAGTTCAGGCTGGCCCTGAGCTCAGCCGCAAACTCACATCACAGCAATCCTTCTGCCTCTGCCCCCGAGTGCTGAGATTACAGGCGTGAGCCACCATGCCCGGCACTGTGGTGTGTGGTACTGGTTGCTGCTGGGTGTGAGTCTCCATGCCTGGTATTGCTATGTGGTAACTGGGGATGAAACCTGCGCCCTTGAGCTTGCAAGACAGGCGCTGGAACCACTGAGATAGATACCCAGCCCTCAGGGTGTCTGTTTTAATATTTAGGTCTCTTATCCACTTTGATTTTAGCTTGGTACACGGTGAAAGAGCTAGGTCTAGTTTTAGTCTTTGGCAAGTTAAAGCTCCATTTTTCTAACACCATTTGTTAAAGAGGCTATCTTTCTTCCATTGAGGATTTTTGGCTTCTTTGTTAAAGATGAGGTGGCTCAGTGTATCGGGAGTAGTTTCTGGATCTTCTAGTTTACTCCATTGATCCTCCAGGCTGTTACTTTGGCAGTAACATTCAGTTTTCATCACAGTGGCTTGATAGCATAGATTCAGGTTTGAGGTTGTAATACCCCACACCATGTCCCTGTTGCTTAGAATTTCTTTTGCTATTCTAGGTCTTTTGTGGCTCCAGATGAAAGTTTGGATTTTTTTCTCTAGATCTGTGAAATATGCTGTTGGGATTTCAATCGTGATTGTGTTGAATCTGTATAGTAGTTTTGGGAGTATAGCCATTTTGACAATATTGGTTCTTCCTACCCAGGAGCAAGGTATGTCTTTCCATTTTTTTTTATATCATCTTCTATCTCCTTTTTCAGTGTGCTGTAGTTTTCAAAGTAGAGATCTTTCAGCTCTGTTGTTAGATTGATTCCTAGGTATTTTGTTTTTGGGGTGCTGTTTTGAAAGGGACTGACTTCCCAATTTCTATCTCATTGGGTCTCCTGTTTGTGTATACAAAGGCTATTGAATTTTGAATGTGGACCTTGTAACCAGCTGCACAGCTAAATTTGGTGATTACATCCAGCAGTGGTTTAATTGAGTTTTCAGGATCCTCTAGATAGAGTATCACGTCATCAGCAAATAATGATAACTTAACTTCTTCTTTTTTAAGCTTTATTCCCTTTCTTTCTATCTCTTGCCTATTTGCTGTGGCTAATATTTCCAGAACTATATTGAATAGAAGTTGTGAGAAAGGGCATCCTTGTCTTATTCCTGATCTTAGTGTCAAAGGTTTCAGGTTTTGACCATTTAGTATGATGCTGGATGATGGTTTCTCATAGATAACTTTAACATTGTAATGTACCTGCTCTGAAAAAATCTACACAGTGTGCTCACTCTTGTTTATGCATCAGGACAGTCAACATTTTCCCATCTGTTCTATGACAGTACTTTCCTACTGTTGGTGTTCTGGGAAAAACCTTCTTGCCTTTTAATATTGCCAAAGATGATTCTCAAACTGTTTAACCTTGAAAATGCAATGGATCCTTCTGGTAGTGTACACTTTGAAGAAACCTTGGTCTCATCTGTCCTAAAGGGAGTCCTGTATCCTGAGCTTGTCTGGATGTATTGATTTAGTAGATGCCATTAAATGAACATCTGCTTCATAAGAGAACCCTTGTCACTGTGTTCAAGACAATAGCAGTAGGGTGATGTTAGTGCTGTCAGGCTATCCATGGGCTTCATGTCACTTTAAGGTTTGAAAGTCAAGAACTGAATCAGAAGGCTCAGAAGTGCAAAGAAATGGAATTGTGATTTGGAGGCTGGGATGTCAAATCAAATTTCTTCTAGTTGCGATTTTT
>PVIR01042933.1:0-12309 GCA_004026965.1 Petromus typicus | reverse complement strand
TATGGACCTTTGTCCTAATGGGTTTTAACCTGAATGCAGACATAGACTATGTAGCGGCCAATATACAGAAGCCATCTTTGGTATGTGACTCATTTGTGTAATAGTGATACACTGGGAAAAACAATTTCATGTTTGTATGAATCTAATAATTGTTTTAATATTATATAAAAGTTCATAATCTAAATGAATTAGAAAATGACTAGCTAAATATGCTAATCCATTCTTTTGAATTCCCCAAGACTGTGGAAAGTTCTGGGAGAGGTGAAATCATGATGAGTTTTCAAAGAACCACTTTTATTTCAGAAACTGCGAGGGAGGCAGGTGCATTGTTGGCTCATGGTTACACATGTAAGAGACAGTGGTGCATTCACCACAGGTCACCTTGCCCATCACAGTGATGCAAATTTAGAATCAATATTGGTCTTTTCTCTGCTCCTGGCTACAGAAACAAGATTGCATAGCACACATATGGAACTTAGAGGGTAGGTAGGACCCAAGTCAAACCCTAATAGCAGCAGGTTAACAACAAGGGAGGGGAAGGTATTTTCTAGAAGAACTGTAAAGGCTCTGTGGGATAAAAAGAACCTTGAAGAGTAGACAGGTCTGAGTTGGGGAAGTTCTAGGAGAGATGGTGATCACTTATTTTAGTTTCCACGGACTCATGTGGATTATCATGAAATATTGTGTAGCCACGTATATATAAAATTTTTTTCCAATGACAGCAAGTGTCTATTAACAAAGATAAAATAGCTTGATTGTATTTGAGTGCTCTTTAAGTAGATTGGAATTTGTCAGTCACAAGTCGCTTGACCTTGTTTATGTAAATTCAGTTGATAAATAGATGGACTTACAGATCTTTCATTACCATCTCTTGCATTCCTGTTCAAGTGTGTAGAAAGAATTCTGTGTAGATCATAACTTCCTTATGTCTAAACTACCGTTTTTATCTCAGAACTGTTTTTCACATTTGTGTTGGAAGTATATTGGTCTGCAAAAAAAGTTTTATTTGTGCATATGTATTTTCTCAGTGACATAGTCTAGTAATTTATCTGTTTTCTATATCATTCTTTTAATCAATGTTTGTCCTTTTATACTGTATAGATTATACTAGTCAAATTAACTTTGTCTTTCAAGACAGCTCAGGACCAGAGCAATTTTCTTGGTCTACTTCAGGGGCAAGGTGGGAGGCAGAGAGCATCAAGTTTTTCCTAGGACTTTGGTGCTAAAGTAAATAATAGCCTAGATAATGAAAGTACACACAACTGCCTTTGTGTTCTGAGTAGTGATATTCTCATAGTATAATATAACTTAATTGGTTTTATGATTTTGGAGAAGATGAGCATAGTTGTATTTGTCAACTGATGTGGAGTTTGTTTGTGAACAAAAGCAAAATTTTGTCAAATGCTTTTGTCTGAGCACCAAATTGTTTGCAAACAGAAGTGCTGGTGAGCCAAAGGGTCGTGTATTTCAGTAAGTGCTGCTGATGCACCCACTGTTTAGAAGGAGTCTGCTAGGTGCTTGAACATATCAACATGACTGAGGTGCAGTTACTTTCTTCAGAGAGCTCATTCCATCAATTCCAGCATTATTGACAATATGCTTTGGTTCTCCTTAGAGCTGTAATTTCAATTATTTTACACCAGTGAAATACTCTCCCCTCCCAAGATTTATGGAACAAGCTCAAGTGATGTTCCCCTCTGTCAAGTTTTAAGTAGGATGGTTAGACAGTCTGAGGTATGTAGCCTCAGTGCTGAGTTCTAGGATACTAATTCAGATATCTTAAGTGTCACCACCATATGTCTGTTCCATTCAGCTATTTTTAGGCTATGTATTTAACTAACTACTAGAAATTTCTTAAAGTAATCTAGGAATTTTAAGTTTCTAAGAAACCAAGAGTGAGCTTTTTAGTAACATTCTTTTGTGAAACAGCTAATATTTGGTGTTGTAAGTCAGCAGGGGAAGCTCAACAAATAAACTCTAAATTCTACTGAGGCTGTTCCTACAGTTGTTTCTGCTCATTTAGGAAATTAAAGCAAGTGCTGAATATTTTGTGTGATAAAGACGCTATGTTCCTCATTTTATTTATCCTTTTTAAAAAGAGAAAGGAGTATTTTATATGTCATTGTAAAATGTTTTTGAAAACACACCCTTTTTCTTTCCCTTCTTTATCCCAACATTGACCTTGGCTTTGAAGCTTGCCATGGGTCCCTTGTTTGGCAACTCTGTGTCAGATATAACAAGAGGAAGTCAGGACTTTGTGTCTGTGATGCTGTGATGCTAATAAAATGAGATCATACTTTAATCTGAAAACAATAGAAAAAATAATTTTCAAAATAGAGAGTGGTTGATTGTGTAGTGATCCAGGGCCACCTTCTGTGAACTGAGACATCTGACCAGCTGCCATTGTTAAATTACACACCAGGAGGGCTTCTCAACTTACCTCTCTTAGTGAAGAATTGTTTGTAGCCAGTAGCTTCCTGTGATTACCAGTGAGAGCACTTATGGGATGTTACTGTCTGTGTGGAGGTCAGTGCTTCTGAAAAGTGCTTGATGAAACTGTTTTCATTGTCCTAGGTTGATAGGAATGCATACACATTTAGATTTTGAGCAGGACTAGCTGCTCTATTTATTGATATACTCAGGCAGTTTGGAACTGTTGGTCTAGTGCTAGATCTGTGATACCAAGCAGTTTCAAATTTTTCTTTTTCCTTGATCATATTTTTGGAGATCTGATGGACTCTCTTAGCTATATTTTATATATTAGTCAATGATGCTGTCTATGGCCCAAAATCTGTAATAAAAATTAATCTAAGGACTGAACTGATTTGGATTCAGCATTTGGATAACTTTGAACCAAAATAAGATGGCTATCATGGAACATAGAGAGCGATTTACTTTGAATATGAGAAATAAAAGATAGGAAAGCATTTTAGCATGTACTGTCAGGTAAAACTAATATTTTTTAATCATGGATTTCATATTTTTTCTTTTTTTATAAATAACCTTGACTATTTAAATTGAGGCAGTAAACTTCACGGTTAAAATCAAAACTTGAAAGGTGTTTAATTTCTCAGAAGTCATCTGATGATTGTTTTTCATCTTCCTTGTTGTAAAGTAGGGCTCAACCCTACTTGCCCTATCCCGCCATCCATGCTTATTAACTGGAAAAAAGGTTAAACACAGTCATTACTCTTGATTCTCCTACCCAGACTGCCTCTCCTCAGTCTTGATCATCATCCTCCATTTATCTAGTTATCTGAGCCAGAATTCTGCCAAGTTTTTCTGGATTATTTATTTCTCCTGTTTCCCAGATTGAATCCCTCAGGAATCCTGTTGACTGTTACTGATACATATCTCAATTTAACCTATTTTTTTTTTTCATCAAATGACTTCATTTTAGTCCAAGTTGCCATTTTTTTCTGAAGAGTTCCAGAGCTGTGACCTGTTCACCCAGAGGGCGGTGAGACAAGTCCAGAGCCCCTTTTGATCCTGGCCCTATGTACTCTTCACATGGTGGCAGTGCTTTGTGTTACCTGCATAAATTGACTCAAATAGAACAAGAACTCTCTTGAAACCTTTGGATTCTTTTGAGTCTTTACATCAAAATACATCTTAGGTTTTGGTAAATTTGTTAATATTTTGAACTACTATTACTTGATGGAGTATGATGACCTACCAAGGAGCTGAAGTGGTAAGCAATAGCTCTTGTTCTTTTGAAGTATTAGGGCATCGCCTAACTGTTTACTGTTCCTTTTCATTTTCTGCTACTTTTTCACTCCTGGATCTAGAAAGAAGCACTGAAGAGAAAGAGCAATTTCTGAAATGCAGTAAGAAAAACAGTTTGTTTTTGAGGATTTTCTAGTTCAGTGAGCAGCAGGAAGCACCCGCTGCTCACAAAACCTATAGTCAAATGTTTAATCTCAGAAGACTCTGGCAATTTATAGAAATATCCTCAAAGCTGTACTAGCTTATCTGAACAAGAGTAAATTTGTTCAAATTTTACATTTGATACTTGCTTGGTCAGTGGTAAATTCCATAGCTGATCCTTTCTATGTAGCCCTCGTAACAAACAGGATGTTAACAGGAGGCCCAGGAGGAGAAGTGAGGAGATGGCGAGTGAAGTAGTGTTTCTGTATCAAATCTTCAAGGAGACTTGTCTCTGAGAACACACTGAAGTCTTACTATATTTTCACACTTCCGACTCCAGAAAGAAAATACTAATGACTGGCATTGGTACTCATGCTCCACTCTCCGAAACTGGATTTCATAGAGTACTCTAAGCATTTTCAGTGACCAATAAAAGTATTGGTTAGTGTTTGCCTTTGTTTTTTAGAGAAAGTATGTGTTCATTGAGTATCTAAGGACAGGAGAAGTATTACACATATTTCTGTTTTATGGAAAAAAGATGTTTGACCAGTTTTTCCCAACTTTTTTAAATCTTAATAGATTCCTTTTTAAAAATTTTTTTGAGACAGTGTTTCACTTTTTGTAGTTCAGGCTGCCCCTGAGCTCAGCCTTGAACTCACAGCAATCCTCCTGCCTCTGCCTCTCAAGTGCTGGGATTACGCCCGGCACTGCGGTACGTGGTACTAATTGTGGTGTGCATGATTCTCCATGCCTGGTGTTGTATGTGGTTACTGGGATGGAACCTGGGCCCTTGCACTTGCAAGGTAGGCATCAGAACCACTGAGCCAAATCCCTGGCCCCCTAATACATTCTTTATAGTACATCTAGTGTCAAGCATAAAACTGTAGCTATGTAGATCTCAGAGAGTGTATGTATTTTAAAATCTGGCTACATACCATTTTTCTTCTAAAAGAAGACAAGGTGAAATTTAGGTCTAAATATGTGAAAGATGTTTTATAAAGCAAAGCAGAATATAGATATAGATGGTGATGATTGTTACTGTTTGTTAATAATTATTTTCGTCTCCTAATAGGCAGGAAAGAGAGGGAACCATTCCATTATGACTAGCTCATTCTGTCCTCATGAGCCTGACTTTTCTGGTCCCCAGTGCAGCCCACTTCCCCATCCAGTCCTTAAAACCTGCTCAATTCTACACTTATTTCAGGAGTTGTCTTAGCTGACATTATAGTTAGGTAGAAAAAGGCTGATTAGGGGAACAAGTAAGGGGAGAGCCTTAGCTGGCAAGGTAAAGCCAGGAAGAATACCCGGGTTTGTGCCACACCTACAGCTCACACAGGATCGGGCTGTCCTTTCCTCCAGGTTCCTGACTGAGTTACAAAGGACCAGACCGGGAGCCATGTGAGAATTCGGCAGCTGGGATCAGGGAGAATAAAAAGTTGAAAAGCCTCATTATTAGGATAGAATGAGACACTCTCAGAACTCCTGGCCATTAGGATCATCTCATGAGAAGGCTCTGCCTTGGGGAGTAATGCATATGTCTGCACATTTATAGTTGACAAACTATTTTCCGTAAGGTGTTTCCATCCCATTTTTATTTAACATAAAGCAATGTTTAGTCTAGTGAAATAGGTTATAGTGCTATTTTAAACAAGCCCTGAAGATGACAGGTCGTCTGTGGAACTTTTACCCAAGGCCAGAGACCTGGTAGTGCCAAAGCATAAAACCAGGTCCTTGATTCAAATCTGTTTCGTTCTACTTGCCATATGCCTTTTATTGGCCAGGCTTATCTGTTGTGTTTTTCAGAAGTTTTACCCTCCTTAATTACTTTAACAGTTGAAAAACTATTTTTTATGTGAAAAGATAAATACAATTTAATATATATTAAATGTGTGTATATTATATAATGTGTCACTGTGAAATTATAGATGTATTTACTAAGGAAATACTATCTTCATATGCAAGATCTTTCAACTTTGTCACTAATGACAGTTGGGACCATATTATTCTTTGCTGTGGGAGGTTGTCCTGTGCACTGGAGAATGTTTAGCATCATCTCTGATTTCTGCCAAATGCGTACCTGTACCCTCTCCTCTGCTTCATAATCAAATTTTGACACCCAAATGATTACAGATGTTACCATACATCACCTGGTGGCAAAAATCTTACCTGGTTGAGAATGTCTGCATTCTTCCTTTGTTACTTTCAAAAGACTTGCTTTACTGGGATTCTTTTTGTGTTTTGAGACACCCTGACTTTACAAGCACTAGGGGTTCACTTCCAGCCCCTCCCAGCCTAGAGACCTTCCAGGGGGAGAGTGGGGTTGTGCTTGTGTAAAGTCAGCGAGTCCCTCTGAGATGGAAGGTGTGGTGACTCTGAAATCAGTGACTGACTGTGAATCTGCACAGAGGGTATACCACACAGGAAGGTGCTGTGGAGTTTTATGTAGAATAAATTGGTAACATTTTTCATATTTCATAGGGAAGACTTCAGGTCTAGAATCTAAAAGTTACATTGACTGTTCATGACAAAACATCTGGTTCCACCTGAAATTCTTATTCTGTCCTGCAGTATTAGAAACCTATACAGAACTTATAAGTATTCATTAATATATTTCTTTAACATAGTCTTGTATTATTGAAATATTCTGGTTCTATACCTCACAGGTAATCTATAAAATGTTTTTGATGGTAGAAACAGTGTCTTTGTGAAGCTCCAAACCATGCTAGTGTGGTATTATGTGTATCCCTGTTAGGGATTTTCCTGCAGTGAAGGTAAGGATCAGTGTTCCCACTCTCAGAGTTATGTGCACACACACAGGTGGTAGTGCTGGGAACTCCCCTGACCGCTCAGTTACCTTTTTCCCCAAGTAATTTTATTTTCAGGCTTTTGAGGAATATCTTCCTCTGTAGAGCTTATGGAGCATCATCTCTTTCTGCCCCCAATAAAACAAAATAATGGATCTCATTCGCTCTAGGAAGAGAATAAAGAGGATTAAGTGCCATCTCTCACTGCTGAGACTTTAGCAGAAAGATCACTGTAAAATAGGGGCTCAGTGTAGGATGCTGATCACTCTCCTCTTATTCACACATTCTTACCATTTCTGTCATCTCTGGAGCATTAGAACAATTGACTTTTCCTCTGACTAGACAGGGAGCCAAAAATAATTGCCTCTGATTGGGACTAACAAGCAGATACATCCTTCATATTGATTTCTTTCTTTTGGTATACTGAATTTTCTATCTAATTCCCATAAAAGTAAAATGTGATATAGTATGCACTGCAGGGGAAGGCATTTCCAAGTTTAGGAAAATATATTTTATGAACATCTTTTACATTAATATATAAATTTGGCTAGTGTTCACAAGAAGAACTTATATAGTTTATGTAACTTTTGAACACATATATAATCTTATCTATTCTTTATAACCTGGTGAGGTAGTTATTTCTTAAAAAGTGTTCTCATGGCCTCTTGCGTGGGTGAAATACAGTTCAGATCTGGAGTTGATGATCAGATCTATGATTTAGTGTCTTCACCTTTATTGACAAATACCTGTTGCATTTATTCATTTATTCAGCAAATAACCCAAAACACCCTTGTGAGAGCTTGAGGAAGTACAAAGGTGAGTAGGACAAGGTCCCTTCTCCCAAGTCAGTTGAAGATGTGAAGTCGTGAAAGCGGGAGTGTGCCAGGGTTCAAGAAGTGAGGTGCCTAACCAGGGTTGGGGGCTCAGAGAAGACTTTCTAGGAGGGTCATGTCTCAGCTATGTAATGAATCCTGGGCATGCTCAACACAGTGATGCATCAGAAGAAAGCTATTCTAAGCAGATAAGAGTATGTATGAAACCCACTGAGAGAACACGTGTTTCTAGCTCATGAAGTCAAAAGTAGGTAAGTAGGACTAGAGTATTTGATATGAGAAAGAAATATTGAGTAAGACTGGATCCTCTCGTGACCTCTCTGTTGTGTTGAGGATTGTGCATTTATATGACAGATGGGATTATTGAAAAAGTTGGGAGTGGTATATAAAATGATCAGGTTTTTAATTTGAACTCTTCAAAGAACCTAAAGGCAGGTTTGGAAAAGAGCAAGAAAGGCAAAGGATTATAATCACAACATCTGAGAATAATCACCTGAAAAATGAAACCCATTCCTAGAGAAGGCAGAAGACAGTGAGGAGGAGGGTCAAGACCATATTTAGAATATTAACTAACGTCTCAGAGGGAGAAGGGCGGGCATGTCATCCCTTTTGCTAGGAGGGAAAGCAGGTCCTCTTCTCGTCCCCTGAGATGTGAAGGAGAACACAGAGGAGGTCAGCCCTGGGCGGGAAGGTTCCCACAGGAGCGAGTCCGAAGGGCTGTCCTTGGACGCCTCTGGACAGGCAGGAAGAGGCCCTGTGCTGGAGTACGTGGACTCTGTGGCTGGGGTAACTGAGGGCACAGCCTCCAGGCACTATAAATAAACTTAAAAGCATCAAAATTTTAAAAGCTTCTGCTGTATACCTCGCTTTGGTGACTAATGTGAACAAACTCTCTTTTGGAGTTCTTCCTATAGATTACTTTTTTTGGTCACTCCAGTAGAAAAATCAGAAATAGATCAGACACTTCATTTCAGATTTTCTATTTTCTTATCTATAATGTTGTAAGAATTTTACCAGTATACTTGGTGGTAATGAAAAGATGATTAAAACAAATCATGTAGAGTAATACTTGACAAATAATAACAGTAACAGTCACTAGGGTGCTATTACTACTAACAGCCAGCCCCGTAGGAGTGCACAGTTTACACTGTACCAGGCCGGCGTGCGTTGTGAGTTCTGACTTCTGTGGGAAAATAGAAATCGTGAAACTCGACCGTTGTTTCTTCTAATCCCAGGTAACCATGCAGCATGTAAATAGCAAGAAGATCTTAGATTTTGTAGCAAACACATGGCTGTCTCAGATGCAAGGAGATGGAGATCTTGTTTGTGAGCTTCCTGTAATCAAAGGAGGGCAGCCTATTTTTCCAGGTATATTATTAAAGTTTATATATTATATATATAAATGTATATAAATATATAATTATATATCATATAAATATAGCATATATAATTATATTATATAATATATCATATAATATATGATATATGATATATGATATATTATATATTATGCTATTATATATAATATTATATATAATATATATTATATATTTTTTATAATGTTTAAACCATCTTGTAGGCACTTGAACTTATTTCTGAGCTGCTCAATTGCAGAACACTTTCCCGTGTTTCTAAGGGAGTTGTTTTAGAGGTCAAGAAGTAACTTTTTCATTGCCATAGCATGACTCATTGGGTGTTTGAGATTAAGCAGATCTCAGAATGGTTCTTATGGTCCAGCTACTGGACTATACAGGCTGAGGCTGTGAGAGATACAAAATGTCACAGCCGTGGATCATCTGGCTTTGTGTGGATTAGCTGGGTGCTTCGTATCATCACTCACTTTGAATTTATTTCCTCATCAGAACTTGTATCATTTTGAAATTTAAACATCATATACTATAACATTTTTACCCTCATCTCTAAAGTACTAAGTGTAAAATTTCCTATATTATATATAGAAGAAGAGCCTTTCAGAGACTCTTTTATTTCTCCTTTGGATAAAGCTGTGAACCTACTGTGAATTTGCTAATGATGTAAGAGTGTTCGTTTGTAGTTAAAACCCAGAAGTCTCTCAATCTATGCAAAAGGTTCAGATTTGAGGAAATCTCACATAATATCATGTTTTTTACTGCAGCCTCAGAACACATGGGTCTGGCTTCTATTTATATGAAGTGGAGTAATATATTTCTTCTTGCTTTCTCGCCCCGTTGCCTCTCCAGTAGTGAGATACCATGTGGATGTCTATACCGGCCAGATGAAACAAGCAGAAACGGAGTCGGAGGTCTCCCTCTGTCTCTACGGGGAGAGGGGAGATTCTGGCCTTAGACTGCTGCACAAGTCTAACAGGCCAGTAAGATTCCGGAGAGGACAGGTGAGTCTGTGTAAAGGACTTTCAGCTTTTTGCCAACCTCTCTGATTGTGGCCACCTGTGATTTAAAATCTAAAAGGTGCTTGACATTCTTCAAGTTCTAGTTTGGGGACATCTTTAACATAAGTTTCCTGACTTGACTTCATAATATTTTTTGTTTTAGAAGTTATTCTTTAAAGAAAAATGAGACATGCTAAAACCTATAATGAATAATAGAACAAAGAAGAAGACATTAAAAATTAGTGATACTGTAAAAAAAAGAACAAACTGTGTCAAAAAGATATCAGAGAAAATACATATGAACATGCTTTGTCAGGACTGAAAACCACAAAGCATTATTTTAAAGTGTCAGGCCATACAAAGAACATTATAAGGTACTTTTTAAAAATAACAAATACCATGGCTGTTCTTTATAACATCTCAAAACTAACTATATTATAATTCTGTTAAAAATTCCTCATTATTCTTTTATTTTTTTATAAGAACATGATTTTTTTCTATATGTTAGATATTTGAGAAGTTACAATGAGTTAATTTTTAATGTTACTTTAGTGTATATGGAAGGAAAGTACTACTTGGAGGTCTGAAATTAAGGACCAGATAATTTTGCTTAAATATAAAGTTTTAAGGAAGAGGACTCCTTAAACTTGTTTGAGACCATTCTTTCTCAGATTTGTTAGTGTAACAAATGTGGAACATCAAAGATGTTATTATGTGAAGTATTATATCACATCAAAGATTTTAAAGATCTTTTATTTCACTGTAGATTAAGCTTCCTTTGGTATGAATAGGAAAGGACTTCTACTTTGGATGAGACAAAAAAAAAAAAAAAGGTAGTTTTTGCTTTGACAAGTGTAAATGTTTCCCCAGAGTATCGTGTGTTCAGAGGTGGGGTCTTTTAGTAGGTGACTGGATCATGGGGTGCCATAGTCATCAGTGGGTTTGTCCACTGATGGGTTCTGTAGGTGAATGTGCTGTGAGGAGGTGGGGCCTGCTTGATAGCGAATTACTGGGGATGTGATGTGGCTTAGAAGGATGTGCACATGTCCCCGGCTCTTCCCTTCTCTCTCTGCTTCCGGGCTGCCTCGGGTTGAGAACACATTTTTCCTCTGCTGTGCGCTACTGCTATGCTGTTTCTGCTTAAAAACCACAAGCCCAAATAAACTTAATCTCCATGAAGTTATGGATGGGGGATATTTCATCAGATAAGAATTAAAGAAGTGTGATCCTTGCTATGACTGTACCAGAGCATTTGGTGTAGAAGCCTTGGGAACTGGTTTGCAGGAAGAGTTTGGGAAGCTTTTGAGATGCCAGGTAGAGAACTCCTAAAGGCTATTGACAGATTGATGGGCAGGTCGGGGTGGAGTTCAGAAAACTAGAATGCTGACAGAAGTGAGGATGATAAAGGTCATGCTTCTGAGGTTTCAGTTTGGAACAAGGATTCCACTGACAGTTGGACCAGACACCATGTGTGGGAAGCTCTGGCAGAAGATGTGTCCTTGTTTTGTGTGTGTCCTGAGACTTGCCTTGACTGAAAATAAGAATGGTGGGCTAGTTATTCTAGGGGGGAAGGGAGTTTCAAGACGACCCAGTCAGTAAGGCTGTGGCCTGAGTACTACTGGCTACTTTTAGCCAGATTCATAGTGAGAATCAAGTGCGAATGAAAAACCAGAAATAATTGAAAAATTTCACTTTGGGACCATAAAGAACTATATGTAGAATTGAGACCCCAAAAGATATGGCCACTAAAAGGATTAGTACTGTTTATTAGGAAGGAACCAGTAGCTTATTCAAGGACAAAAAGAAAGGTGCCTTAAGGGTATCTAAGGAATGAGGGAGACCCCATCCCTCGCAGGTTCTAGGGTGTAACAGGATAAACTCCTTTTCAATTCTGTTTAGAGGAGACCCTGGGGTGCCTTGCTGCGGGCCATCTACAGAAATGTCACCCTGAGTGCAGCCTTCCAGGCATTCAGAGGCCATTGGTGCTGTGGTACAAGAGCACCGGGTCCCTGCTTGAGCTCCCAATAGACTTTGGTGCCATCCATGTGGTGCTGTTGTTCAGACATTGAGAAGGCAGAAGTAGGAGGGTTATGAGGCTGCTACCCTGATTTCAGAGTAAGGTCTGGGAATCTAATAACTATGCCTGTTAGAGGGTAATGCCTAAGCTGTGAGATTAAGGCTGAAGGTACAGTAGGAACTCCAGGAAGTTTGCTTGCCAGATATTTGGATCCTTGTTGTTGACCAAACCTGCAGGGTCTGAGTACAGCCAATTCAGGAGAGAGGCCACATGGGTTGTAGGTGTTAAGGTTAAAGGGAATTGGGTCTTCTACTCAGACCTGTAGAACTGGTGCTCTGGGTGTCAGATATGGAGCTATAGAATTTAATGATTATTTTGTTGTGTTTTCATATGATTACTTTTTTTTATATTGAATTCTTT
>PVIR01042932.1:0-11996 GCA_004026965.1 Petromus typicus | reverse complement strand
AATGCTTCCTTTCCCCTTTTAGAGAAAAGATCAAATATTAGGCACAGTTTTAAAATAAATGAATTTGAACTTTGCGCTTTCAGCTCTTCATTTTGCTTCCGTATGATGCCATTCCTAGTCTTTCTACTTTTTATGATCCGTACCCCCTAACTTCGACCTTTACTTCAGGTCATCTAATCAGAGTCATTTCTTTTTTTTTCTTTTTTTTTTTTTTTTTAGGTTTTTTGAGACAGGGTCTCGCTTTGTGGTTCAGGCTGGCCCTGAGCTCAGCCTCAAACTCACATCACAGCAATCCTCCTGCCTCTGCCTCCCGAGTGCTGGGATTACAGGCGTGAGCCACCACGCCCAGCACTGTGGTATGTGGTACTGGTTGCTGCTGGGGTGAGTCTCCACACCCAGTATTGTTATGTGGGTACCGGGGAATCGAACCCGGGCCCTTGCGCTTGCAAGACAGGCGCCGGAACCACTGAGCTAACTCCCCAGCCCCCCAGAGTCATTTCTTTAGAGCTTCTGTGGGCTCTTCTCCAGTGGAGACAGCCATTACGTCACTGACCAATTCCTAAACCAGTTGATTCTAAACCAGTTGAAGGCAGTTGGCTTGGATTAATCACGCTAGGATGTGAATGACCAGAAATCTCATAAACCTCTTAGAAAAAGATTTTTTTCTTTTTAACAGAAGATGTTATTTTTAAGTTTAGTTTAACCCAAATCATTCTTTGCTGATATCTCAGACAGAGGATCAAATGAAATGAACTTCTGAGGCTTTGTGGGGGAAAGTACATGTACTTTTCTTATTTTATATATAAATAGACCATTGTTGGGGAGCACAGGAGAGATGGTGGCCATCCCTCTACCAACCCATCTGTGGAGGTTTGGATTTTAAAGAGAGTTTTAAGTTTAAAGAGGTTTTAATTTTAGTATTTAAACTCTTCTGGAATTCCCAGAATACCTGCTTCAAGAGTGACAGAAAGGTAGCTGGGTGTGGTGGCTCATGCCTATAATCCTAGCACTCAGGAGGCAGACAGGAGGTTTACTATGAGTTAGAGGACAGATGACTACCCAGTGAGTTCAGGGTCAGCCTGAACTACAAAGTGAGACCTGTCTCAAAAAACTAAAACAAAAACAAAAACAAAAACCAGTGGCAGAAAGGAATTTTCACACTAGAACAAAGTCAGGTCCCTGGATAAGCTCTATGTCACAGGAGGAAGGTGACTCCTTCTGGGCACTGGCCTGTTGCTTTGGTGAGCCACCACCTCCCCAGGGCCCCACGGAACTCTCTTGGTCCAAGCAAGGAGGTAATTCCAGTACGCAGGTGCCTCTGGTGTACCCACCAGCAGACAGTGCCTGGCTGTAGTTCCATGTCATTCCTGCTGATAAATGAATGACCAAGCTGACAAAGAAGAGGTATTTTCTAAGTGCTACTGTATAAAGTGTAAAAATCCACATATTAAGTTGCAGACATATTGTATAAGTGCAAGCAGTACATAAATATTTTTGTGAATATTGAAGAGAAAGGAATGAAACAGTTTATTTGTGTATTCTAGACCCATTCACCGGTGCTCCTCTTTGCATCAGGCACAACTTGCATAGTCCAACACGTTCTATCAAAAAACTCATTTGAAATTTGTACTCTGTTCTGTAATGTAGTCTTGCTAATTTTAATAACAAATGATATGAATTAGAATATCCCATATTTATCATGTGACTTCTTGTCTCCTGTGGCACATCTGCCTCTTATTCAGGTTTCTGCTCTAGGGTGAGAAGCCTGATGCTTCTGTCTCACAACAGCCAGTGAAGGAGGTATTATCACTTCACATGAGAACATTAAGACTCCAGGAGGGAGGGGCTTAGACAGGTCTCTGAGGCACTAAGTGGCAGTGTTAAGTTTCTTTCCTGCTCACTTCATACACATTTTATGATTCCATAAAACAGAAAAACTAGCAATATAAGTAGAATACTGATCTAAGTTATGGAAAGTTATTGACTTGCAAGGAAGTCTTTTTAAAATATAAAATCTTGTCTTTCAGTTCTGTATATGCATGTCAAGTTTAATTCCAACCCTATTGTTGGAGAGAACTACATACATATTTTAAAAATCAGATATCTGGTATGCTTGAAGAAAGGCTTTAAATAAAATAGGATGACACCTTTTATGTCTTGTGTACACAGTTTTTACCACCAGGTACTGGTCTCATTCCTCACTGTGTTAAACACAAGCCATTTTATTCTTCTGCTGTAGATACCACCACCCACATTGTCCTGAATGTGTAACTCATCCATAATGCATAATAATAGCAAAGAGCTCAGTTTTTGATGTCAGCAAAATCTGGTTTTAAATCACAACTCCAAACTGTTAATGTAATACTGGCTAAAAAGTCCTTTATTTCTCTGTGCCTCTATTGCTTTATTCTTAAAAAGGAGATAGTAGTGCCTGTTTTGTTGCAGCTTTGTGTATCTTCAGTTGTCTGTGATGATTAGAATATCATGTCATATTATAATGCCTCAAAGGTTTTACATTGATGGTTTACCTTATAAATTCACTTTAAATTGAATAAATATGTTGTTAAGTAAGGGAGCCCATTAGGTGAAATAGACTTGAGAATACTAAGTAATTCCAGTTTACATGGCCAATTTTTCAAGGATCTATATTCTGAGTAACAGTCTATGTGAAATCGGTTTGATGGGAGGAGGGGACTGCCATAGTATGTAGCATTCAGCTAATCCATTCTGTTAATTTGGTAGTATAAAAAGATTTGTAGATAATGAATTTCTCTCAAAGACACTTTCATACCCTCTGCCCTGCTTCTGCATTTATGCCACTGCTGTGTTTAAGCAGAACTTTCTCCTAACAATGTGTGTTAATAACTGGAAAATTCCCTATCAGTAGACTAGCACCATCTTGACAGCCCTGTGTTCTGCTTCTACCTTGCTAATTGTTTCCTTGGGATTATTTGGATTGTGTAGAAAGCTTTTTGCAAATCCTCTTATTACTGAAGTCATTGTTGCCAGCAGGAATAAGATTAAAGGTGCTTAAGTCTGTAGAGTTGTTTCTAATTTGTACGTGTCATTTCAGTGGCATTTCAACAGAACTCTGTCTCCTGTCCCTCCCTTTTCCCCTGGTACTATCTCAAGTTAGGTCCAAGAAGCCAGGCCATTGGAAGAAATCTCATTTTATCCTCCTAATTATTATGCTGGCACTCAGGAGATAATTTTTCCCTTCATGCACTGCCAATTAATATGCAAATGAGCTGATAAATATTTATGCAATGATTTAAATTATGCAGGGAGTGCTTTCAGTGTATTCTGTAAATGAATTGTTCGCGGACTTCAAAGTGCTGGCTGCTGTGCTAACGAGGAGAGATTTGCATAAGGCCCTAATCACGCGCATACTGATTAAGCTTCATTATGGAAACTGCCAGCTGCAATCTTTGTTTCTATTTTATTACAAAAAGGGGAACTTTTCATGCTTCAGTTGCCTTGACAATGTCAGTCCTAGCTGGTAGGAGAGACTAAAACTCCTCAGAGCAACTGAAGTTTCCTTATTCAGTTGAAGATTGCTATGGTGTAACTGAAGTTGTATTTTGCTTCTCCCGTTAATCCACTTTCCACTCCCCCCACCCTTGTTCTCAGAAGAACATACTGCAGATTTGTTAGAAATAGTAGTACCTTCTTTCCCCGCCCCAGACTGATACCTGTTTCTTCCTTGCTTTGGACTGTCTTCACCTCTGCAAGATTTCACAGCAATGCTGGACTGCAGTGACTATGTTCTAGGTGGGTACCAGCTCAGTTCGTTCTTAGAGCTTTAATATGGAAATAGCATGTGTGGGGTTGACTATGCATAAATGCTTAATCACATATGCAACCAGCTGCGGGGAGGGGGAGAGCTGGGTTGAGCAGGGAAGGAGGAAAGCATTTGCACAGCACAGACATCAGAGTTTGCTGTAGGTCTCTCCCTACACCCAGCTCTTCTGGTTCAGAGGGTGCAGTATTTTCAGTAAATAGTGTGAATTTAGAGTTTAGCTTCAACAGAGGACTTTTTACTTTTGGGGAGTTTCTATGGCGAACATTTCATGTGCCTCTAAGAACATTTTCAAAGTATAAACTGTACTGAAATATTATGTACATATTAATAAAATGTTTTTGCATACCTAAGAAGAATGTTGCATACAGAAATGCTCAATGAAAAATAAAGTGCGTAGTACAGAATTATTCCCATAAAAATTAATAGAGTCATTACAGTAGTGACTGTACATGTGTTTATTGATATCTACATTTTAGAAATTATTTGCTGTTTTCAAGTTTTGTCTTAATTATCCTTTATTTTTACTTCTAAAAACCAACTATGTTCTTCAGAACACTAAAGCTGAAGGTATTGGAAAGCCAATTTTTAGGTTTTTAACATAGACTAGCCTTTTAGAGAGGGAGATGTCCAATTTGAACATAAAAACTGTCACCGGTGACTAAACTAGACTGATGCAGTTTAGTATTTAGACATAGGGTGGCCGTGGTGGCCATATTTTCTATGAAGTCTTATTTGTTTATATGTAGAGTTACTGAATCCTTTTTAAGTCTCTTAGGCATCAGGAAGAACAGACGACCTGCACTCTGGGAGTTGGATGTCTTAATTTTAAAACTTGGAACTATTTTTTTCTTATGTGTCTTTTCCCCACTTGAAAACTGAGGCTCCTTCTGTCACTTTTACAGTTGCCGTGCAGGATAGAGTACAGTGAACTGATAATTCTGGAAATATCCAAATTCTAATGTAAAATTCCTATGGCCTAAATCCATGGTAGCAGTCACATTTGTCTATCACAAGGAAAATCACTGTATAGAGAAGGTGACTGGCACAGACAACAAAGTGATGTAAAGAATTCAGTAGCGACTAGTAGACTGCATAGTACATTCATTTTGTAAAGTCAGCCCAGTGGCATAGACCTGTATTTTTTTATGTTGCTCAGAAAGAAAAAATAAGTCAAATATCAAGAATTTAATTTTGTAGCTATTCTTTTACATTGAGTTGACATTTCAAGAAATGAAGAGAAAATATCTTTGGGAATACTTTGAGGATTTATTTTACAGTTAGAAATTATGTTGACTACTTATATCATTAAAATAGTCTTCCCATTAGTATACATTTAATCAGAATTGTATTGTTCTATTCTTTTCTGTGTGCTTGAAATAGTGTTGTTAAATGCCTTTGAAGCTCTTCACAATTTGGTACACTTTTAGAATATTTACATAAAATACTTGTGACATAATTTTTTATTTATATATGTAGAAATCATATGAATTATACAAAGCCAAGGTCATGATTGGTTAAGAATTCTACTCACATTGTTTCCATGATGTCCATGTATCTGAGAAAATTGTTACCTGTTTTTTAACATTAACAGACTTTTTTCTGCTTTCCTTTAAAATGCATTCTGAAAGAAGCTTAAGCTTCCTTAATGATTTAGTCTATTAAATTTGTTGTGAACTTTGTAAATTTTCAGAAGATTTTGGATAAGTCATTCAGAAAGCTAATTTTCACTGAGTTGTACACCTGTTCCTTTCAAACCTTAGCATACTTTCAGATGCTATTTGAATTTTTCTGGACAGTGGCGGAAGGAAGTTGTAGAACTGTCCTTATTTATGACCAAAGACATACAAATTTTAAGACTTCGAAAACATGAGAAATGAACTAAAAATGTGATAGTACTGCCTAAGCATATCAGACAAGTCATCAATTACAAAACTTAACTTTATTAAAAAAGCTATTACAAAACTTCTGAGATGGAAATGAAATTAATGAAAGAAAAATTCCCGATGTTTTTTCTACATCTCTTAAGCATGTATATAATACAGTTGTGGCTAATATGGTTGGGACTTCTAATGATTATTTTGATTTCTTCATGTAAATCACTTATATTTTCTGTTGAGAAAAATATGATCTTTGGTCAACAAACAGATAGAATATTGTTTGAACTCTTTACTGATAACTACTATTTAATGGCTCTTGGTGGAAAAAAGGCAGAACTTACTTGATTAACTTGCTTGATTGTAAATGTTCTGTTTGAATTTATAGTAGAAATAGTAGAAGATAAATTTTATGTTAAACTTTTCAGTGAAGTAGGAAAACATTAGACTTGTTCTTGTCTCATCTGTGTATTTTGGGGATACCTAATAGAGCTTGATAAAAATGTTTCATTATGGAAATAAATCTTGATTAAATAGATGACACCAAATCAGGTGACTCAAATATGGAAGATTTATTTGGGATATCAGTATATTATAAATTTTAAATCGATGTGGTTGTGACTCAGTGTTGAAATTATTAGAGATATCTGTTACGCTTTCTGGTACAACTTTTTATACTGGTTTATAGTTTAGGTATGCATTTGACATAGTCTCACTTTGACTTTTACTTTGGGTAGGGGAATCCCTACCCAGTGGAAGTATGTTTCTTAGAAGTGTTTTCTTTTAGTTTAATAGGTTACTTTCTCATCTATTATGAATGAGGAGTTACAAATAATGAATAACTTTGCTTATGGAAAAAATGCTTCATTTAGGAATGATGGAGTCTTTTGGTTTTTGTTTTTTGCTTGGCTAAGTACTTCCCATTCCCCAGTTTTACTCCTTCAGCATACACTTAAATACTGTAAAGTGCTTATTCTTTCTCTGTATCAGACTCTAATAATTTTTTCAAATTAGAGTTCTACTCCAAGGTCAGGATTATTAGAAGAATCTTTTTAAAAAGATAATTTGTGGATAATTTCAGAAGTTCGGATCTAGAGAATCCTGGATATCCTTCAGGTAACTTTTAATAATTTTGTATTATTTTAGCCTCACGTAGCCAGTTTCTTCAATCATGTGACATTAATTAGTATTAGTTAACCCTTTCTTGTGCCACACATTTCATTGCCTCCTTAATCTCATTTTTATCCTTGGTTTTAAAAAGCCTTATCCCTTCTGATTGATTGCAGACTCCAGAATGAACAATCCGTCAGAAACCAGTAAACCACCTGTGGAGAATGCAGATGGCAGCACAGGTGAGGCAGGATGCTCTGATCCAACTTTTCCAATACATCTAATAGAGTTAAAAAGAGAGAAAGAAATCTTCCACTTGGATACATATTTGGCAAATATAACACTATTTGTATGCTGAATTAGCAAATATGATTTAATACTTGTAAGCATCAGAATTATGTTTATTTAATATTACCTAACTTTCCTGTATAGATTATTTCATCTTTCTACTTCGTCTGTTAGAGCAACTACATTATAGTTATGGGAACAGTCGTATGGGTCAGATAGCTGTGAGTATGAATTATGGATTTGCCACTAGTAACCATGTGACTCTTTAGGCAATTTCTCCAGTATTTTGAGACTAAATTTACTCAGTTATAAAGTGGGGATATTTCATAGAATGTTGTGAGTATTAAATGAGAAATCAGTGCCAGCTACATAATAATCATTCAGTTTAAAAGTTTCTCTGATTATAGATACTAATCAACATAGTAAATCTGGCCCACCCCACATTTGATATAAATTAGTTACGATAGTGTCAATAAATAGTTCTATAATAACACTATACCTGTATACTATTAGTAGAATAATAGTACTCCATATACCTCTACTATAATGAGACTCCACTATACCTCTATACTATTACTATACTAATAGTACTATACTAGTACTATAGCTCTATACATTCTTTTATTTCATTTTAAAATTTTAAATTGGGTTAAACCTTTTATAAGGAGAAAATTATCATATAAATGAGAAAATTAAAGCCCCGTGAGAGACAGGTACATCCATAAAAAGGACAGTTTGTCTCCACAGCTTGTATCCATAAGTCTGTGTCTTACTCAGAGGACATTTATTGTGTATCTTTATCATTCAGAGGTGGTATAGGGACTTTCTAGTTTCTGGTAGAGGCATAAATTAAAATACTAGGCCATTTTAAAAAGGGAATTGTGGGCAGACATGCATAGCAAGTTAATTGTTTCTAAAATAAACTAGGTTTTTCACTTACAGAGAGGATTCCTTCTTTGACTGACATTTAAAATGTGCACAATTATGAGAGATGGTGCGAATGAAATAACTCTTACTTTGCTTGTTTCTACTTGCTGTGACCTTTTAATTTATGGTAGGTAGGTGAGTTAAGTCAATACAAGTTTCCTGTCTGAGAAAAATTACTTGTAGGGTGAAAATTTCAAATATATATATTTGATGTATTATATATATTTTCTCATATATTTTTTATTATATATTGTCCTGTACCTGGAATTACTTGTTAACTTTTTATCTCTAAAATGTTCAGTACCTATGTGAAATTGAGTTGTGAGGCTTATATTTATGCATATGTTAATATATATATATATATATATATATATATATATACATACACACACATATATGTATATATATGCATATTACCTCGATGTACATTATATTAACATCTCTATTCTTCTGAGGCCAGCCACCTGTGTACTGGGCTGTCTCCTAAGAAAGAGCTGGATAGACTTGTGCTTGTCTGCACTGTAAGCCAGTTTTCTTCCTGACATTTCTGCATGGCGTTTGGACCCCATGTTTTTTTATCTCATAGTCAGTATAGCTGCTCTGGCCACTGTCGGAGATGAGAGGCATGTTTACAGAAACAGACCAGTTGACCACATCAGGAGGCTGAGGAGAGCAGAAAGGACCCTTGTACCTAAGGAACAGCTTACAAAACGAGCCAGGTTGTTCGCTGTAAGGGAAATGGACCTCACAGAATGACTAGACAACACAAATAAATATCTGTTATGTCAAACTCGTTCAGAACCCTCATGTTTACTTTAACCCCACAGTTCCAGTAACTAATTTATTGAGCACCTACAACATTTAATAAAACCACAGTCATGTTTTTTAAATTGATTTATTGGTACATTTTATATATCATTATGTTCATAATCAACATTGAAAGTTTGTCCCAGTATATGATACATCATAATTCTTATTTTTTGTATTCCCCTGCCCTCCCTACAACCCCCCACCCTCTCTATACATCAGTCATGTTTTTTTTTTCTTTAATCCTAAGCACTGTACACATTACTTGATTTCAACTTAAGTTCCTATGACAAGTTAGATTTTTTTTTCAAAAATAGAAAATTGAAGCACAAAACCAATTAGGACATAAAGTTTGAAATTTAAAATTTTCACCCTACAAGTAATTTTTCTCATGGACAACAATAAAATACAGCTGAACATTTAAGCAACACTTTGTATGTGTTCTGCCCAGAAGCCATTTACAGAGTTATGTAAGATAAAATCTGAGCACTTTGGAAGTCAAAATAGGATCAGAAATTTGAGGCGTGCTGGGCTTGGTGGTACATGCCTATAATAACAATATTTGGGCGGCTAAGAGAGGAGCATCGCCATGAGTTTGAGGCCAGCCTGATCCTATCTCAAAAAACAAAGAAAATCAAAGGCTATTCAGTGCCACATAACAACTTCCAGGAAACCTTGGACTACAAAGCAACAGTCTGTCTCAAGAAAAGAAAAGATAAATTCTAGATGGAGCATTTGTTGAAACAAACTTACCAGTTGCTTGCCCTATTTTAATGTGGAATGCTTGGACGACTTGCAATGACCAAGAGCTGTGCTCTAACTAGACTTCTTTACTCCCATCACCAGCAGTGGCGGTTCATTTCCTCTTTTCTGTAAGACACTGGTTTTTTGTAAGAGTCACTGCTAAAGCAGTAACATCGAGGTGGATCAAACATGAAATGATCAGCTGTCCTAACTCTAAAGCAGAACATAGTCCACTTCTTGCTTGTCTACTGTAGCATTTGTTGCGTTAGTAAAATAAAAAATTGCTTCCAATTTATGTACCTGTATACTCACTTGAGTATAACAGAAACCTTGACTTTCAGTTTCTGAAAGGTTATAAACCTTTTTCTTAGAGCTTCTCACTGATGTTGATTTGGTAGTTTACAAAGCTAGAAATATATTTGAGTTCTGGTTTGCATAGTAAGTTATTATTATGTTTGATTTATTAGGAATAAAATTACAGTTTTTAAAATATATGCTTATATATCATTTTTTGTTTAAAAATATAAATGGGCTTTCATACAGCTGATTATTAGTTATTTACTTGTGGTTTTGGGGTAGTCTATGAAAAACAAGTAAAATTTTTAATTGAAAAGAACCCTTAATGTTGTAAATAAAACTGATATATCTGCCAGGCATTTAATTCAGTGGTTCCGGCACCTTCCTTACAAGTGCAAGGCCCTGGGTTCAATCCCCAGTAACCACATACAACACTGCTGAGCATGGTGATTCACGCTCACTAGCAATCAGTACCACATTCCACAGTGCCGGGCATGGTGGCTCACTCCTATAATCCCAGCACTAGGGAGCTAGAGACAGGAGGATTGCTGTGAGTTCAAGGCTGAGCTCAGGGCCAGCCTGAACTACAAATGTGAGATCCTATCTAAATAAAACCTGATATATCATATTTTCTGGATTCAGAATGTTTTTTGGTTAACCATGTTTTCCTAGAATGGTTATAGTTGTAACAATTATGATTCATGAAACTCTAAGGACAGTGATATTATTTAAAATTATGTTGATATGTTACTTTTTTGCCTTTCTCCTACTGATGATTTATTTAAGAACCCAATTCTGACAAGGCATTTTTGTCAGGTAACCCTTATATGCTTACAAAATGTCTATGGTTCAGGTTTATTCAGGTTTTTCTGATCTGTATGTAAAATATTATTGTTGCTGTTACTAGATACAGTACAGAGGAGACTCCTACTCTTCCTGTAAGAGAAAAGATAAAAACACATAGGTAACTGGTACTGGATAGATGATGGTAAATAACTTCAGAGCAAATACAGAGATGTTTCTTTGAGGAAATGAATATGTTTATTGTGCTGAGAGGAAGGAGCCATCAGAGAGGAAGAGCGAGGAAAGAAAAATAATTGATGGAATTATGTAGGAAAAATGGCTAGGGTGAAAAAGAACAGAATGAAGAATTAACTTTGAAAATGACAAGTGTATGCCCTTTTCTGTAAAACTGGGAGGCTTATGTTGTATCTTCCATTCACAAGGGCTTTGGTGTATACTGTAGGATCACAAAGTGAAATAAAATACGGACTTGCTTTTTGTTACCACAAATCTTACAGAGAAAACTAATGAATTTGGCTTATAACAGAAACTGAGAAGATTCATAAAAAGTATAGGTGAGTACATGAGAATTCAGTGTAGGGAGATTATGTCTAGTGAAGTGATCAGGGAGACTTGGAGGAGGTGGGGCGCACTGTCCCGTGAAGGTTCGGTGATAGCGTTTAAACATGAAGGTAGCAGGTAGTGTGTGTTCAGCATGAAGAAGTAGTGAGCACCGAGACGGGGAAGAAGTCACCTCAAGCGTGTTAATTTCTACAGTTCTTCCATCATGTCATGTGATTTCAAGATCCTTTGTAGTTTAACCGTCCTGCTGAGTGTGAGTCTCCACGCCCAGTATGGTATGTGGTGCCCGGGGATCGAACCAGGGCCCTTGCATTTGTCAGACAGGGGCTGGAACCACTGAGCTAAGTCCCCGGCCCTACAACCGGTCTCTGAAGACCTACCCTCTAGGTCTTCAGACTTCAGTGAGCTATTAGTATTATTATTGGCTTATTATTTGTGTAAACTTAGCAGTAGTAGATTTTTTTCTCTTTCTTCCTTTTTTTTTTTTTTTCCTGACACTGGAGATTAAGTCCCAGCCTTCATGCTAAACTATATCCTCAGCCTTTTTTCTAAGATATCATCTCATTAATCGTCCTGGCCGAGCTTGAACTTGGGGAACCTTCTGCTTCATCCTTTCAGAGAGGTTACTGGCATGCGCCACCACACCTAGGTTAAAATTATTTCTTATAATTAATGAAAAATTTTTAAATAGAAATTTTTAATACCGTCTTTTTCTGGTGATATTTGTTTTGAACTGTCAAAGCTTACTTTCTTTGAAAGCAGTCTGCTAATCTGTTGACTTA
>PVIR01042931.1:0-11993 GCA_004026965.1 Petromus typicus | reverse complement strand
CAGTGCCTTCTTCTGGTATGATTGTCTTTGTGAAAAAAGGAGAAATAGTTCTCACAGGTACAAATTTGTAGAGAGAATTCACTGGAAGAGTGGGTGCCTTGGGCAGACAAGACAAGCTATCTGTCTCAGTGATGTTCTGAGCCCCGAACAGACACTTTTAATTTTCTCAGAACAAGCCTAGGGAAAGCTAAGGGCAGAGAAGTCATGTCACAGACCAGGATGTTCACTAAAATCCCATGCTCCCTAATCACATTTTTTAAGAAAATGAATATCCAGATGTTCATTTCCAGTAAATACACTGGGCATACAAGTTGACATATGAAAGTAAAGGACAAGGTAACCTTTTATGAAAGGTAGGATTATGGTGGGGTGGGCATTGTTGCCATGTCCACAGATACTTTTATCTTATGTTAAAGCAGCATAAGATTTTTCAGTTGAGGGCCGGGGAGTTAGCTCAGTGGTTCCGGCACCTGTCTTGGAAGTGCAAAGGCCCTGGTTCGATTCCCCAGTAACCACATACCATACTGGGTGTGGAGACTCACGCCCAGCAGCAACCAGTATCACATAACACACTGCCAGGCATGGTGGCTCATGCCTGTAATCCCAGCACTCTGGAGGCAGAGGCAGGAGGATTGCTGTGATGTGAGTTTGAGGCTGAGCTCAGGGCCAGCCTGAACCACAAAGCGAGACCCTGTCTCAAAAAAAACAAAATCAAACAAACAAACAAACAAACAAACAAACTAAAAAAAAAAAAGATTTTTAGTTGAGTAGTTCAGAGAAAAACTTGGACATAAGAGTCTGAAAGTTATTTTGAATCTGGCAATGTTGGCTGATTTCCTTGTTTCTGTTAGAGTTTAGTGGAGTTGATGGCAGGAAGGACAAAGAGAAGGTGGGAAGGTAAAGGGTTTCCCTGCCTGAGAGTGCAGAATTAGAACAGATAACACTGGACTTCTACGTCACTGGCCCTTTTCTTATTCTTTCATTCAATACCAAACAGAAATATTTCATGACCTATTAGCTATGGAAATAAATTAGTAGTCAAACAAAATTGTCTTTTCTACTCTTGTAAATTTCATGCATTGATGAAAAAAGATATTTATTAGGCTTAATTATATATCTTTTAGTACAAAGTTAACACTTTTTTTGTCTCACTGAATTTTACGTTTTATTGCAGTATATATTGCAATTGGAGTTCATCTTTTTATGTTCTAGTTTATTACAATGTGTTTCCTTCAAAGCAAAAATTATTCAGAGGGATTTGTTCACCCTGTTGAACACTAACTTAGAGCTTGGAATCAAGCTAGAAAGGCAGAATGGAGGCATGAATGAATAGCACCCTTTCAAACTTTTGATGCAAATGTATCCTCCAAGATTGAGCTATTCACTGTGAAGAATCTTTCCAATGGGCATGAAGCGCAAAGATTTAGCCCTTTTATGTCTTATATATTAAGGAAATGATTTCATTGCAACATAATTCAAATTAAGAAGAACTTTTGAACTACTTTTTTGAGGGACTCAATCCACATGGATTTCTTATACTCGATAATTTGTGGATGACTTAATCAATAATTCTAAAAGTATCTACCTTATGATGCAAATTTTAGGAACTAGTGATTTAATTCTTTCCTGAATCTGTCTGTTATAACAGCCTTAGAGATCAAAATTAATGAATACTAAACTGCTGATGTGTGCCAGTACTTTTTGAGTAATGTTTTGACATAAACTAGTGTATTTCACTCTATCTTCATTTTAACTTGAGATAAACCATTGAAAACATATTTAGAAAGATAATCTGAACTATTACACATTAAGGTCATTTTAAATAATTACTAAAAAAATGGAGTTATCTTTTTTATAGTGCTACCCAATGAAAAATTTTTATTAAAATCATGTAGTACATTTATTTTCATTGTATTGAAAATAGTTCATAATAAAATATAAAAATATCAGAGATGAAATTTGAGGAAAAATGTGGAATTGAGTTATGAAAATTATACTGTCAAGTGCTATAACATCTCAACTTGACAGTTTTTAACTTTGAAAAAAACCTGGGGACATATTTGTTAACACTGGAAAAAGTCATTATTTAGTCACAAAATATCGGGAGTTTGGGAAAGATAAATATAACACTGGCATCTGTATTTGGCAGCATACAATGATCTCTACAAAATAAATACTTTCACTCACATGACATTGACTGTATAAAGCTATAAAGGCATAATTTATAATATAAATTATTAAGTCTTGCCAAACTAAATTTTCCTTAAAAGCACCCCCATTACTCTCTAAAAGTTTTTCACAGTTTCCACATGATCACACACACAATCATATTCATGTAAATGTTTCTCAGTAAGCCCTACTCATCACCATGACTCTGACCATTATTTCTATCTTGATCTCAATATTTTTGTATCTCATTATGACTTGCAAATTGATTAAATTTGCAACAGTTCACCTGACATTTTTGGCCCGACAGAGCCCTTCATTTTTTCTCATTCTTTTGGTATCTCTTTTCTGTTCTTTTATTTTTCTTTGATTCTCTCTTTCTCTTTGAAAAAAAAATATATATATATAAATATCATTTTTAAGGGACATATAACTCACTTCCAAAGTTTACTCATTATCTATTGTGCTACTTTAAAGATAGTATGGATGTACCACTGTAATTCAGTAATCTATATTCAATTCTCTTTTATTGGCATGAGTTTTGGGTACATAATGTTCACCTTCCTTCTGTGGTGCTGATGTGGGAATATAACACAACTTCATTTCTTTTGTCAACTCCTTTCCCTCCCCTCTTTCCCCCCTGTAACTTTTGGTCTTCTTCCCACTTGAGTCCGACTTCCTATTATCTACTGTCTTTAGCCTTTTCAGGAAGATACTCAGGAGAGGTTTATTTGGGTCAAATGGAATTGCTATTTTTAGTTATTTAAGAAATGCACCAATAAAGATAATTAAAAAAAAAAGAAATCTCCATGCTGATATCCATAGTGATTGTACTAGTTTATATTCCCTGCAAGGCCCTTTTTCTATACAGTCTCTCCAGATATTTGCTTTTCAAAAATGGTATAAGTCTCTTTCCTCTTTTGCTTGAATACATGGTACAGTAACCAAACTGCGGATGGAGAAATGATGATCTCACTACTATGATCCATGACCCACTTTCCGTGTTTCCCTATGTGCCCCAACGTCATTATGTTCTACTTTTTTTTTTTAAATTATCTTTATTGGTACATTAAATATACACATCATGATTGCACTCCATAATGGGGATTTGTACCAGTATAAGACACAACTTAATTCTCATTTTTTCCCATAGTGTTCTACTTGTTTAAAAATCTTTATGTGTCAGGAGAAATACAGTTTCACATGAGTCATAATAATGCTTTTATAAAACTGGAAGTACGTACTTCCAATGACCTTGCCTTGGTTTTATGTCATGTCTTCATGTTTTCCTCTCTCAAACTACTAATTTTTATAGGACATATATGACATTTAATGTTCTAACTCCAATCATGGGTTAGGAAATGCCATAGAATTATTCCAGAACAAAGATATGAAATTATTATAGTCCAGAGATGAGTTTAACCAATGAGGCACATTTTGTTTGAGACTAATACTGTATTCATATTTGATGGGAAGATGTTACTGGAAAGCTTAAAGAAGAAAGATTTGAATACACATCATCCAAGTGAAGACTTCTCTGCTTGACATGTTCAAATGCCTTATAACATGGTTTTTTAAAGCACAGGAAGCCAAAAACTTCTCCCAGCTTCTTTAGAGACTCATGTTCTCATTAAGGACTACTTTCTATTTATGAGATTTAACTGCAAAGGCGAAACATGTTTGAAAGTCAAACTTGAAAAGGAGCTTGCGACAAGAGGCGTGAGAGATCGTTTTTTTTTTTTTTTTTTTTTTTTTTTTTTTTTTTTTTTTTTTTTTTAACATTCTGCAAAACCTAAGATTCGTTCATTTGACACCCAGCTTACTAGGTTTTGGAAATGCAAGGTCTCCTTGAGATTGCATATATTACACTAGAGAACAACAGATTGTACATCACGCTGAAATCTTTAAGAAAGAAGAGAAAGAAGCTCACACCATAGGCAATTTTTGTGAATAATTCTCATGGGAAAGGGAATGCTGCTGGGAATGCTCCTCACAGCTCATTTTGGAGCCGGCTCCTTCGGACATTCCAACAGCTTCAAACTAACTAAACCCATGGCTGGCAAACTTTCTACTGAAATACTAGTGATTTCTGTTATTTTTTGTGTCCGACTTAATGAAAAATGTATTTTTTGAATGTCAAAGGTGCTCTTTAAAACTACATATAAAAGTACATATTTTCATTGTACTTTATCTCTATTTTTCCATTTTTTCCCTTCCTGTTAAAAACTATCATGAATTACTGAGTAATGTATAGTTTCAATTCCAAGTATGGAGGGAATTTTTAGCTAGCTTTCTCAGTTTCTCCAGTAATACATTCTGTACTAATTTATATTCTTTAAAATTGTTAAAATAGTTATTAAATCACAAGTGATTATTTTGGAGGGCATACCATGAGACTTAGAAGAGAAAATGTTTTTGGGTATTGTTGGCTACAGCATGGTATAAAAGTTAATTTAGAGAAGTCTAATAAAGCTGTTTAGATCAATGATATTATTTTGAATTTTATGCGTTTGGTATATTAATTATTAAAAAGTGGATTTCACAGCTTCACATTTAAGAAATTTGTCTATTTTATTTTTTGAATCTATCAGCTTTGCATCATGTTACAATGTTTTTTAGTTGTACACACATAGAGATTCTTTGCACCATATGTTTTTGGACAGGTGATATTTTTTATAATGTAATGTCAGTATCATCCCTGATAATCTTCAGCATTAATAATCCTACCTTATCTGAAACTAATAGCTATTCCAACTTTATCAGCATGCTGTGTTTTCTTTTTGCACGTGATATTTAAACCTCTTCCTAATCTTCACATTTAAAATAAATGTATGACAGACAAAATGCAGTTGAGTTTTCTTTACAAAATGTTCAGTATTTAGTAAGTATGCTTAGACAACTTGGTAGAAAGTAATTATTAGTATATTTGGTTTAGTGTCTACCATGTTTGTAACTTTTCTATTTGTTGAAATTATTTATTTAATTTTCTTTATTGCCTACCCTAGTGTTATTGAGCATTTTGCATGACTTGTCTCTTGTTTTAGCATGTCTACCAGTTATATTTGAAAGTTGTTTTGGAGTTTGCTCTACATCCTTTTACTCATGTCTCACCTCTTCAAGTACTCTATAGAGGTGCAGTTCAACATTTTCTTCTAACAAAGTCTTCCTCTCTTCCTCTAGTCTTTCATGAAATTGGTTATTCATTTCACTTATTCGTACACTGGAAATGCCCACTCTATTGATAATATTTATTGTAGATTAAGGAATAATAAGAAAAGTAAAATATATAACCTTTATTTTGATGTTGTTCTCTTTTTGTAGATCATTTTAATATAATAATCTCATTTGCATAAATTTTACATTGCAAGAAGTCTACTGTTGCCTCCTTCAGTTTTCCTGGTCTGATAGTCTTACTGTTCTTTCACTTAAAGACACTTAGTGAGCTTAATCAATTGTTCTTTCACTAATATTTTTTCTAGATATAAAAATATAACAGCTGATTTCTATATTTAATAATGAATTTTACTGTCGTTTCACTCATATAATTAAAAGATAAATTTACTGCAATATTTACTCTTATTTCTCTAAAATCATCCTTTCTATCCCAGTCCTACTTAGTATTTTTAAAACTATCCCACTAGAAATGCTCACTGTTTTAATAATCATCATTTAATATGGTTAATTAACAATAAGAAAAATAAAATGCTTACCTTTTATTTTTGATAGTATGTTGGTCAGACTATGAGTTGGATCAGTGTTTTATAAATTTCAGTTTATAACTCAGTATTATCCTGGGGTTGGGACTTTAATAATGGTTCTGAACTTTCCATTCTTTGGTGCTTTGAATGATAAGGAAAGGCTAGAAGTAGCCAGAGTGGGAAAAATTCTCTTCTCCCAAAATCCATAATTCTTGACTAAAGTATTTTAATCTGCAAAGAAGCATTTTGTTAGAGACAATATTCTGGGAACATATCAAGATGTTTACTCCTTTCTAACCCTGTCATAGCCACAAACGAAAATTTGCTTCCAGAGATGAAACAGGTGAAACTGTGGGCTAAGAATTGCAGGAGTTTCTCACTCAAGGTGATCCTCGCTCATCTTCCACGAGCTCAATTTAGATAATCATGCCCACCTTCAGGTCCCCTGGCTTCTTATTCATGACTTCAGATCTCAGCTGTGTCAGTGTGGATGCACCAAGATCCTCAAATTTGGGGTAGGTGGTTTGTTTTGTACCAGTTTTAAGAAAACCCCACACAAATGACTTTGATTTTTACTTTCTCCAGCTTTTTCATGTTGTAAGGATGAGAGAGATAACTCCTAGGCTCTTCATAAGTGGATTTGAGGAGGAATTATCTTTGATGATTGTTAGAATACTTCCAGCATATTCATTTTTCTTACAAAAGTATATAAGCTATTTGATTTTGCAGTAATCTGCTGAGTCAGTAAACAAATGGAAGAACTAATTTCCATGCTGTTCAGAAAGACTTATCTTTCTTCAAATGATAGTAAATGTCTTTTGTTGTTGTTGATGATTTTTTATTGCTGTTGTTTGTTTATTGCTTTTTAATTTTTTTTTCCAGAATTGCACTTACAAAATGAGTAAGTTCATCCAAAGCCCTTTAGGTAGAATGAGGAAGCTTAATATACTTTTTGCTGATAGAACATCTTTTATAGTATATTAAATTTCTAGCACAACTGAGGTATTTTGTTCTCCCAAAATTGTAGAAATCAAGAACGTTATGAAAAGAATTGTCAATGAAATATAAATCAAACTCCTAAGTATTTAACAAGTAGCATGGAAGAAATATCAGATGAATTTGTTTTTCTACCAAAAAGTGGGGGGTGTTGAGAAAAATAAATCAGAAAGAGGTGAGCATTTGGGAAAGAAAAGATCTGTCTTTTGATTTCTATTTTAATTTTCATGTACTCCCATTGAGCAGTGTCAAGAAACTTCAAACATTTGAGGAAGTTAAGAATTCTAAAAGCGGGGCCAGGGAGTTAGCTCAGTGGTTCCGGCCCCTGTCTTGCAAGCGCAAGGACCTGGGTTCGATTCCCTGGTAACCACATAACAATACTGGGTGTGGACACTCAGCAGCAACCAGTACCACATACCACAGCGCTGGGCGTGGTGGCTCACGCCTGTAATCCCAGCACTCGGGAGGCAGAGGCAGGAGGATTGTGATGTGAGTTGGAGGCTGAGCTCAGGGCCAGCCTGAACCACAGAGCGAGACCCTGTCTCAAAAAACCTAAAAAAAAAAAAAAGAATTCTAAAAGCATATTATGTCTCACAGCCCTTATTTACATGTGTTTATAAAATATTCTTAGATTCCCAAGGTCCTTAGAAGGAACAAATTTTTGCAGTACAAAGAAGAGCAAAAGTTGGCCCTGTATATGAGAAATCTTTGAGCATTTACTCAGCACATTCAGATCTAGAAATTAACTCTAAAGTAGTGATCATGGCTTTACATAACTTAACCATAAAACAATAACAAATAGTTTTTAAAAGACAGGAAGCAGATATATATGAAGCAGAGTAATAACTATCAGCAGTGCGTAACTTCACATGAATATTATGTAAACAATATGATTTTCTAGCTATTGCTATTGTTTTCTACAGCTCAAATAGTAAACACAATGCCATAGTATTAAATAATTTAGAATTTCGTGGAACACAACAAACTTTGCAACTTTCTGAGTAGTGTTAAAATGTTGCTAAATGTTTCATATAACTTAATCACTACATTTCCAAAGATGAAATCCCAGCTTGGCTAGATCAAGTACGCTACACATCAGCCCTGCCGACTTTGTCATGACTCTTCCCTCTGCCCAAACCACGCAATCAATCCAGAGCCCAGTACAACCTCCCACCTCTGTGCACACTTCAACCAATCCGTGACCAAAACCCGGAAGGTTATGCCCCCTGCCATTTGCTTTATAGCTGTGTGCATTGCTTAATAAAAGCGAAAGTGTTCTCTGAAACTCTTCCCCGAGTCTGCAGTGTGACCCTGTTCGCCTCATCTCTTCCAGTCTGAGTTTTCCTTACCTGCCAAAAAAGACAATGATACATTTCCACACATGAATATATGCACATAGATCTTTATAGCTATTTGGATAATTATATTTCAATAATGAATAATCTTTATGTTTAAGTAATCATTTAGCATATCATTAAGCAATGGTTAGAAATTTCCTGTTGATACATAGACACTTTTATTTAAAAAATAAATTTTTATTGGTACATTACATATACACATCATGATTGCACTCAACAATGAGAATTTGTACCAGTATATGATACAATTTAATTTTCATTTTTTCCTACACCCCTATCCATCCTACCACCCCCACCCCCTATATAAATAAGCTTTCTTTCTTTTCTTTTTTGTTATAATCTCATCATTTTTCCCCTTTCTATTTACCTCTTCACCTCATTTTGCTTTGAGTATTTTCTATTTCCCTGTATATAATATACATTCTAGAACTCATTTACATCTTCAATTTCTTATACCAGAGAAAAGACACAATATTTACACATCTGTGACCTATTTATTTCACTTATGAGGATGTCCTCAAGGTATGTCCATTTAAGTATAAATGATTCATTCTTATCACTTTTTATGGCAGAGTAATACTTCATTCTGTAGAAGAACCACAACTTTTTTATCCAGTCTCCAGTTGATGGACATTTTGGTTGTTTCCAAGATGTAGCAATCACAAATTGGGCTGCTATAAACATGGGTGCACACATGTCACTGTGATATGAATCTTTTAATTCTTTTGTATATATACCAACCAGAGGAATAGCAGGGTCAAGTGGCTCCTCTAATTGTAATTTTTTGAGGAATATCCAATCTGATCTCCACAGGGGTTGTACGAGTATACACTTCCACCAATAGTGGAGAAGGACTCATTCTCCACAGACTCGCCAACATTTGTTGCTGGCTAATTCTGAGATAGCAGCCACTCTTTGTGGAGTGAGATGAAATATGAAGAAATGTTCAACATTACTATTCATTCAAGCGATGCAAATGAAAACAACACTAGGAGTTCATCTGACTTTAAATAATACAGAATCGTCACTTATTTAGCTGTTTTTATCTGAACATGGAGGTAGTATAGTAGTTTATTTGTCTTAGGAACCCAGATCAGGTTAACCATACTCCTCTGTCTTGATACAATTTCAGCCCCTCACCGTAAAGCTGCAGGATGCTCTATTCTCTCCTTTAAAACTTTTTCGGTTCACTTTTATTCACTTTTCTTGGCTTCCTCTTTCATTTAAATTCTATCTCTATCATTTTCTTATGAACACAATGGTAAATATAATTATACCTTCATATTCTAATTATCACAGTATTCTTTGGCACGTATATTAAATTTCTAAAACATATGGAAACCTGTTTTTCCTTTGATTTACATTATTTTTAATGTGATGTATTCTATATGTATTTTCATTTACATAAGTTTTTCTCTTTTGTCTGATGCTTGTTGCATAGAACTTATACTGTGTATTTACGTATTCTATTCAACTTGTCCATAGGTACCAGGATGGGAGAGTCCTATGTGGCCGTACTTCTCATAGGCATCTACAAGGAGAAATGACAAGTGTTCATGACTTCAATTAAATGTGGCCAAGGAGCTGTGGAGTGGATGGCTTCAGAGTGTTTCACTAATTAGGTTGTATGAGCTTGTACTCGAGAATAGCCAGGCTTACTTCAGCTCACTACAGAAATGGAGGATTCCTCAATCTACTCCCCTTCTTCCCTATCATTTTTTGACACAGTAATTTCACTGTTTGATGTGTACAGCAGGATTGAACTGCTTTTATAAATTTAATTAACCTGGAAATTGATGTGGAAGACTCTTTTTGAATTTTGTTAAAATTCAATTTGAGTTTTGTTTTGTTAATAACATTCTAATTCATTTTTCAAGCGCTGATATCCATATTATTTCCTGGTTTCCTATCTTATTTAATGATCTATTTTAGTTTCTTAACTTTCAGGATTAGCAGAATTTCTTCTCATTATTATTTTAACACTGTATCTACATTGCTTTTCCTTAGTTAGAAACCTTTGCATTATCACAAAGTTTCTTCTGTTTTTATTGACTTTATTTTGATGCTTTTTTGAGAAAAATTTCAGACATTTGGGCCACAGTGATAATTTTCTGAATTTTCCATGATGGTATTTATATTTTCAGCTTCTTAAAAATCAATTCCTCCTTAACTATTTGAATTGGTTTGATCCTAGTTTAGATATGAAGCAAAACAATCAACATCGCTCTCAGATTATGAAGAAAAAACTACTAACACTTAAAAGTGTTCCACATTCTCTGTAGTATTTTGTAGTTTGAAGTCATCTTTATTAAGTCTCCAGTGGTAGAATTTATATTTTGTTCTGTTTATATTTTCACTCCTACTGGAATATTTAAATAACAGTTACTTTAAACTAGATTCTAATGTTAACATGGAGAGTCTTCCCTAATGCTCCTCTTTTTCATGATGGCTTTGATTCTATGGACATTTAATTTTTCACACTTTCAATCATTTGCACAAGTTTGCAACATAAGCTTGCTCCTATTTTGATTATTTTTGTATTGATCAGTATGAGAAGTGACATGTTAAATTGCCTATCTTTCCACAAAGATATTCTCATTCTCTAAATTCCCTAGGTAAGTCACATGTAAATGTTTTGTGTTATAACATACCAAGTAATGAATAGTTATTTTTTCTTGCTAATGAGTAACTTTTCATTTTCTTTTCTTTTCTGACAATTCATCATATATAGATAGTGATGGCTTAAGTATGCAGAAAAGAATTCTTGGAGGGAGGTGGAAGGAAGGGAAATAAGATTAAAAACAATGACTTGGGCCAGGGATTTAGCTCAGTGGTTCCAGCATCTGCTTTGTAAGTGAAGGTCCCAGGTTTGATCCCCAGTACCACATACAAATCCTGGCAAAGAGACTCACACCCACCAGCAATCAGAACCACATGTCTCAGTACTGAGTGTGGTGGCTCATGCCTCTAATTCCAACACTTGGGAGGAAGAAGCAGGGGGATTTCTATGAGTTCAAGGCTGAGCTCAGGGCCAGCCTGAACTACAAAAGTGAGACCCTGTCTCAAATCAGACAAACAAACAAACAAAAACAATGACTAAGTGAAAAAAAACAGAAATAGAAAGTTTTCAAATGGAAAGAGGCTTAAGAGTTGGAAGGAGAATGGAGGGCTAGGAAGAAAAAGAGTAACAAAGGATTGAAAATATATTCCCACTTGTAATCACTATGTACTGCAAATATGTACTAATAAAAGTATATGATACATATCCAAAGAAAGTGATATTGGTATGATGAAGAGATACCTGCCTTCCTATGTTTATTTCAGCATTATTCAAAGAGGCAAGGCATAGAAGAAACCTAAATGTCTGTCAACAAATAGACAAAGATGGAGTGCAACACATAGATAATGAAATATTATTTAGTCAAAAATGGATAGCTTTCTTTTATTTGTAGAAATGTGGTGATCATGGTGACTATAATGTTAAGTGAAATACATAAAGTACAGACAGATAAACACTATAAATCTTATTTCTATGTGTAATATAAAATTGCTTACCTCATAAAAGCTGAGAAGCACATTGATTACTAAAAACTGGAGTGAGAAGGAAAAAGAGGATGGAATAGGGCTCTCTAGTCAATGAGAAAATGTTATGATGAGAAGGGAGGGAGAAATTCAAGTCTTCTCTATGGTACAATTGGGTAAATACAGATGAGAAGGGCGCTTTGCATTTTCCAAAATAGTTGAAAGAGCAGCTTTTGAAAATACTCATTGTAAA
>PVIR01042930.1:0-11993 GCA_004026965.1 Petromus typicus | reverse complement strand
CTGTCTCAGGGATGAAGGCAACACTGGACTCGGTGAAGATTAAAAAGAAACTGCTCAGGTATTAGACTGACTGACCATTTTCTAAAACAAAGACTTTCTCCTTAAAAATAAGTAACAAACTCCCATCCTCAAAAACCTAATAATGAAAGAATTCAAGATTTAGTGACGAATCACAAGGCTCCTTCAGAAGCAGGAATGTGACACATACCAAGGACAAAAATTGCCAAGAGAAATAGACTTCAAGGTAACAGAGATGATGAAATTATTACACAAGACTTTTTAGGTCATAGATTACAGCTATACAGTGTTTGGAGGAAAATATAAACATAATTAGGATTGAATAAGAAGACAAAAATGGAAATTTCAGTAATAAAACAGTCCAATATTTAAAATAAAATTTTCACTGAATAGGATTAACAGCAGATTAAATACTGCAGAAGAAAAAAATTAATGAAGTTGAAGAGGTAAATAGAATCCATCCAAAAATAAGAGGAAAATAATTGGAAAAACTCAGAGACTTCATGATTTAAGGAACGATATAAAAGAATCTTACATACTTGGTAAGTAAATGCTAAGAAGAATATTGTAGTTTGATGGACAAAGAAATAATTGAATAAGTAATAACTAAAAAATTTTCCAAATTTGATGCAGACTGGAAACCTCAATTTAAGAAGCTTAACAAAACAAAGCCAGGATAAACATCTGTAAGTCTGCTGCACTTTAGTCTCCAGGACCACAAGACAGCATATCCCAGTTTCTGAAGATCAGTTACAAGAGAAGAGTGACTGCACATTGATCAGTCACTGTACAGATCATCATGAAAAAGATGTCACTGTCAAGATAGAATCCAATAGCCTGGAAAAATACTCCTCAAAAATTAACCCTCCCCAACACTCTCATTCAGGAATGAAAAATCAGAAAATCAGTTGCCCCTGGATCTGCATTTGAAGGAATGTTGAAGAAAGTTTTTCAGGTAGGACAAAAATAGGATGAAACAAACAAATACAAACTCAGAAAAAGAAGTAAAAAACCATGAAATAGGAAAGCAATGAGGTTTCTTTCCAATTAAAAGTTATTATTAAAAACAATAAGATACCATTATATGCTACGTATAGGAAGATACTTTGATTATAAAGACATATATTAAAAATGAAATAATGAGAAATATATACTATGAGGACACCATGCATAAGAAAGCTAACGTGACTCCAATAATTTTTTTTTTTAGGTTTTTTGAGACAGGGTCTCGCTTTGTGGTTCAGGCTGGCCCTGAGCTCAGCCTCCAACTCACATCACAATCCTCCTGCCTCTGCCTCCCGAGTGCTGGGATGACAGGCGTGAGCCACCACGCCTGGCACTGTGGTATGTGGTACTGGTTGCTGCTGGGCGTGAGTCTCCACACCCAGTATTGTTATGTGGTTACCGGGGAATCGAACCCGGGCCCTTGCGCTTGCAAGACAGGCGCCGGAACCACTGAGCTAACTCCCCGGCCCGACTCCAATAATATTAAACAAGGTAGATCTCAGAAAGAAGGTTGTTGGGGAAAAAACAGGTTATTTAATAATTGAAAAGTTCACTCCAAGATGAAACATTACTAACTATGAATGAGTCTAGCAACACAGCTTCAAAATATATGAAGCAAAAATTGACAGATCTGACCATCAGCTCATTTGACTGATATTTATAAACTATTCCAGCCAAGAACAATAAAATGAATATTCTCTTCAGGTGTGCAAGAAATGTTCACCAAAATTAACCATATTCTGAGCCAGAAAAATCATCTCCAGCAGTAGAAAAGACTAAATATTGTAAATCACATTCTCCAAACATAGAAGAATTAAGTTAGAAAGAATAAGAGAAATATCTGGAAAATGCCTAAATAATTGGAAATTAAATAACTTATAAATAGTCCATGTGTCAAAGAAGTGGCCACAAGGATAAACAAAATATTTTTTTAAATAACAAAAATAAAAATGAGACATATTGAAATTTGTGGATACTGCTCAAGCGGCAATTGGCAGGAAATTTTTAGCTCTAAACAGTGTAGTAAAAGAAAAACTTCAAATCAGTGATCTAAGCTTATGTCTTCTTGATTTTTTTTCTTGGAGATAAAGTCTGTAGGCAATCCTCTTGCCTCAGCCTTCTGAGGGCTAGGACTATAGGCGTGTGCTGTTTCCCTTATTGATATGTAGGTGAAACATTATAAATAAAGGAACATAATAGAATTTAGTAGTATGTAAAATAATAATTTACTATGTTCAGAGGGGTATTTCAGATACAATGGCAGTTATGTCTAAAAAATCAGAAATATTGGGCCTGGGATTTAGCTCAGTGGTTCTGGCACAAGGTCCCAAGTTCGATCCTTGGTAAAAACATACCACAATGCCAGACATGGTGCCTCACACCCACCAGCAATCAGAAACACATACCATAATGTCACGCGTGAGCAACCACACCTGTAAACCCAGCACTTGGGAGGCAGAAGCAGGAGGATTGCTCTGAGTTCAAGGCTTGCCTGGGCTATATCCACGCTGAACTACAAAGCAAGGCTCTGTCTCAAAAAAAAAAAAAAAATCAGAAGTATACTAGGTGACCTTTTGTCAATATTATCATTTACTAATACACAAATTTCTGTTTAGTGATGTGAGACATGAGGTTAAATTAATAGAATGACATGTTAGGAAATCTTCATTATTTTGAGATAGCATCAACATACACTTATGTACATTACCACATATAGACAGTGCAAAAGATTCAACAGAAAAAGTCTAGGAATGAAATTTAAAGTTAAAGAAATAACAAGACATGTGATAATTACACCGGAACCTATATGCCAGGAATAAATTCAAATGTAAATAAAAAGAAGTGACGCAACTGCAACATTTACTTAAACTGTCCACCAAGAACTTCAGGAAAAGTTATCGATTATGAGATGCTTAGTGTTATGGTTTATATGTAGATGTCCCCAAAGCCTCGTGCCCTCTCAGGCAGGGCTTTGGAAAGGTGTCCGGATCATGGGAGCCATAGGCTGACTTGCTCTGAAGAGGTGGCACCTGATTGGAAGAGGCGGGTCACGGGGTCGGTCATCTCCTTTCCTGGCCCCTCCCCTGACCCTGCTCCTGATATGCATCTGCCTCGCTGTGAGCAGCTCTTCGCTGTGTTGCCCTACCCACCCTACTTTGGAGCAGCCGACCATGGATTGTAAATGCGAACCAGGCTAAACCTCTCCTTCCTTAAGTTGTGGGTGTCGAGCATATTGTTGCAGAGGCGAGGAAAGTAGCTAAGACACTTAGTGTTCATAACATAAGCTCTAAGATATACTTTGGGGAAGCACACATTGTCCCAATAATGGGCCTAGGGAAGGTCGAGATGGTAGAGAGTATTTCATATTGTCAACTTGCACGTTTAAGAAGTTGAAAAGCATTTTTTTTTATAGAGTCCATTTTGAATATTTGTCAAAGTGTTCTAAACTTATTATAATCACATCAAATATAGTTTGGTGAAAGTTCTCTAGAGAGTTAATAGAATACTTCAGATGTGTGGCCACTTGGTGGTCTAGGCTGATTTAAGGACAGATTTAATAAATAGGAAGAATAGAATTGGCATGGAGCCAGTGGCTTAGACGGCTGGGTAGTGTTTGCATGATGGTTCATTACACCGATCTATCTATTCTTGCGTATATTTGAAATTCTGTATAACACAATGTGGAAAAAAAGATCAAAACAGCAGTTCTTCAATTCAGCTAATCCACAGAGAGATTTTTGTGACCCTCTAGCCCTTCAGGGTTTACAAAATGTATGTATGAACATGTGTACATTTTCTTCCAGGAAGGTGGTCCGAAACTAATCAGATGCCTCGGAGTCTCTTTTTCTAAAATGTTAATTGGAGTAAATAGTCTGCTAACCTTTAGCCAGCCCTGTCTGAGGATTATTTCTTGCAACTAATGCTTTTAATGGAAATTAGGAAATAGAGATTTTAAGCCTATAATCCCTTGCAAAACCCCTGAAATACAAAAGAGACTTGCCAAACCATGAAGGTTTGTGTAATTATTGCTGTATAAGAGCTAGAGATAGAAGAATCTAGGATCTTATGAGAAAACAGCTGTAAATGAAGCTGTGAAGGCTGTTATAATGGGCTGTAAATTTACTAAAATATAGACGGAGCAGTGCATTCAATAAAGCGAATGAAAGTGACATCTTATAAATTCTAAAATAATAATTATGAGTCTTATACAATTAACTTCTACTTACTATTTCTAATTCTGGGCAGACTTATTCATCATGCCCCATGGAGTGCCTTTCAAATTCATTTTGCTTTGCTGCTGCTGCTAAGTATTCTCAGAAGCTCTCCACCTCTCCACCTCGCACAGCATAGTTTGATGAATCTTGGCTCCAGTGTTCAAGCCCTTTTAAAGAGGTTGCTGATTCCCACCTTCCAAGCCCACAGTATTCTAGAGACAAACAGAATGAAATGCCACTTTAAAATGCTTCAATATCCTGTTAGGAAAGACTGAGAAGATTTTGTTCTCAGCTCCCAATGTAGCACATATGATGGCGTTAGAACATTTCCACTTCCCTGTACTCACATTGCCTCCTTTCCTTTTGTAAGTGGTTTTAATCAGTAAGAGAGGTTGTAAAGTGTAGCTGGGAGGTGGTGATGACAAGAGCTGAAGGTTATTCTGTGCCAGACACTTGCTTTGTGCTTGGCGCACATTATTCCTAGGAGCTCATGTTGGAAAATTGCCCAAAATATAGAAATTGGTCAGGGAGACACCTGCATATCTTCCCAAGGCATTGTTGGAGTTACAGTCGATTTTCCATCATCTGGACTTTTTACAACTCTGTAGCATGCAGAGATTAATTTAGAGATATGTGTCAAGAAGCAAATTATTTCTAGTACAGGAGAGCATGGAGTGAGTGTGTGTGTGTGTGTGTGTGTGTGTGTGTGTGTGTGTGTGTGTGTGGTGCTGTGAAGTGAAGGCTGGGGTTCACAGCCTTCTTGGCCTTTAACAAACTTGGTTTCTTTTTATTTGTTTGTTTTGTTTTGTTTTTTAAGACAAGGTCTTGCTTTTGTAGTTCAGGCTGACCTTGAGCTCAGCCTCAAATTTACAGCAATCCTCCTGCCTCTGTCTCCCAAGTGCTGAGGTTACAGGCATGAGCCACCATGCCCAGCACTGTGGTGTGTGGTTCTGACTGCTGGTGGACATGAGTCTTCACACCTGACATTGTTGTATGTGGTTAACGGGACCAAAACCAGGCCTGTGCACTTGTAAGGTGCCAGAACCACTGAACTAAATCCCCAGCCCCAAACTTGGTTTCTAACCCACCAGTTGTATCCTAACATTCGCTTATTAAATTCCCTATAAATACTTAGTGCTTTTGAACCAGTTTAAACATTCTGCTCTTCTCTTATTAATTACTGTCATTGATACACTTTAACTGTAACCTTTGAAAATCATGCTCTACATTAGAACTCTTGGATGGTTGTATACTATTCTATTTTATAAACTACAAGCAATTAGCCTACTCAACTTATTTCTTCATTGTGGGATGTTGAAATTGCTTCAATGTTTCTTAAGAAAAAAATTAATGTTAAATATTTTATGACTGAACATTTGCACTTATTTAATTTTAACTCAACAAATAAAATTTGAGTCAGAATTTTTTCACACTTTAAAAATCTTTATATATACAATATTCATTTACCCTCCAGAGTTTGTGCTAATTTATACTTCAGCAGAATATCCACTTTCATTTCTCAGATCTCCTCTTTTCCTGATTATTTCCATTAGGAGGGACCCAACACAGATGTGTAAATATTGTATCTTTTCTCTGGTATGAGAAAATGAAGATGTAAATGAGTTCTAGAATGTATGTTATATATTATTAAATAGAAAATACTCAAAGCAAAATGGGGTAAAGAGGGAAAAGTAATGAGATAATAACAAAAAAGAAAGAAAACAAAGCTTATGTATATAGGGGTTGGAGTGGTAGGGTGGGTAGGGGAATGGGAAAAAATTAGAATTAAGTTGTGTTATATACTGATACAAATTCTCATTGTTGAGTGCAATCACGATGTGTATGTGTAATGTACCAATAAAAATTTCAATTTTTTTTTTAAAAAATGGGACCCAAATACATAACAGAGTCAGGAATTGATGAAAAACATAATTAAAATTTTGAGAAATGAAAATTCATAGTTAGGTGTCATCTACTACATTATATCTTAAGGGTCACTTAGATAACTTGAGAATCTACTGAGTAGAGTTGGCACACTTAAACTACTAGTAGGCTGGGCACATACCTATAATCTCAGCATTCTGAAAGGTGGAGGCAGGAGAATTATAAATTCAAACCCAATCTAGGCAATTTAACAAGATCCTGTCTCAAAATAATAAATAGAGAGCCAGAGAAATAGCTCAGTAACGAAGCCCTGGTTTGAACCACTATTATCTCTCTCCCAGAGAAAAAATTCAGAGGCTGGGGATTTAACTTAGTGGTTTCAGCATCGGCCTTGCTAGCTCAAGGACCTGAATTTGATCCCCGGTAACCACATACCACAATGCCCGGCATAGTGGCTCACATCTGTAATCCCAGCACTTGGGAGGCAGAGGCAAGAGGATTGCTGAGTTCGGGGCTCAGTTCAGGACCAGGCTGAACCACAAAGAGACCCTGTCTTAAATAAAAAAAAAAAAATTAGAGAAAGTCTTCCAGGATAGTGACTTCTACTTTCTTTAAAGACAGGACAGTAGGCTATTTGAAGACAAAACAAAATTATCTTCCTTATTCTCCTCCATAGAATAAAACTGGAGCAGTCCAAAACATAAATGGTTAATTATAGCTCCAAAAGAAATGTATGTCAAAAAGCATGACAACATCAAGTTCAGTTTGGAAAATACTAACAGTATTTACTATAAATACCTAAGTCCTTGCACAAATCAGAGAGCATCTGATTTTAGGTAGTATGTCTCCTCTTGTAGTCTACATTTATACCAAAAAATAAAACTTATTTCCTAAAGTTAGATAAAACAGAAAGAAAGCTAGATGAATTTTGAAAGACTTTTAGTAAATGGATGTTTATCACTTGGCTATTTCCTTTCTTATCCATACAGAACTTTATTCTATTTTCAAGACACTAGGAAATTGTGATTTTTAAAATTAATCAAAAGCAATAACCTTAATAGTCCTGTGACTATTACGAGTTTTACAGACTTTCAGTGCTTTGTATTTGTCTTAATGCTCCCCCGGGATGCAGTAGGCCCTGACAAACAGTGGTGCTGGATGTCTATTTGGGGCTCTGAGAACCAAGGGGGTGTGGGGTCAGGGAGGAAGAGGACAGCCAGGGGGACCCTCTGCTGTGGGAAATGCATTAAGTGTGTTTTCTTCTTTCTCATAAAAGTATATATGTATGTGCACTGATTTCCCAAGACGAATGTGGTTGTTAAGTATGGTAAACATACACTGATAAAAAGAAAATAAAAATAGAGTTTCTAAAAGATTGAATGCATTGAAAATTTATCTTGAATACCTTCCAGCTTCTCACATAGTCCCAGAGTGATTTTGAGCTGGGTGAGAAAAACACACATTAGCTGATACAAACTCATGAATATACATGAGCTCATATATGAACAAATACATTCAGGGGAATAAAAAAGAAGATCCTAGCACCATCAGCACAGCTCTGGGATTCCCCAGCAGTGACAGGAAGGCAGAGAAGGAAAAGACCAACCGGGTTAATCACCGAAGGGCTCGGGGGTCACGATCCCATCTCGTCTGCAGCCTGGTACTGGACTTGTGTTTGCAAAGAAACAGACCCATAATGCCATTCCAAGGCCTTTGTGCTCTTCTGTGTTTACACAATTTCCAGTAAAAGCACTTAGATCTCCCCAGTCCTTATACACATTCCAGGTTTTCACAGACATTAAGGTACGGGGCAACAGAAGGCTTGTCCAAGTCGTTAGCCTGAGTGCTCAAATATCCAGATGTTGGGGATGTTTATTAGAAATTTAGAAATTTTGTTGGAGGTGAATCTGTTTGAGAATATCCTCTTTGGTAAAAGTGGTAGGATGCAGGCAAAAATGAGAAAAGAATGATTTATTTCTCCCTGAAGTATTTTAGGCAATGGGCCAAGTCTGGCCAGAAATTAAAAACTAAGTCAGGAGCAGACCTGTGGATGCAGCACAGTGTTAGACACTTGCTTAGAAAGGTGAAGGCCTGCGCCCAACACCAAGCACTGAAAAAAAAAAAAGAAAGAAAAAGAAGAGAAAAGAAAAGGAGTCCAGAGCCAGCTTTACATGGCAAAGAGAATTTGAGGGCTTGAGCTTTCTGCCTACTCTAAAACTAAAATAGAATTTGGGAACACACAAATGTAGTTGTAATGTCAGTGGGCCAATTCACAAACATGCTTTAGCTTTAAAAATTTATAATTTCTCAACAATACTTTCAAGTGCTCTGCCCACCTGGATCCCCTGAAAGCCACAGTTTTCCCAGGCTTCACCATCTCATTTCCTTGAGGAAATTGCTTTTAGTTTAATGTCCACAGAAATCTGCCTCACAGCCTCTGTCCTCTGCTCTGTGTTCTGGCCCACAGCCTAGGTTAGTCTCCCATGAGCCAGGCCCTGGGGCCCATGAAAACCAGTCCTGCAGGTGACAGCACAGGTGAGCTGGGAGTTGCTCGCTCGGTGCCCACCAGAGCAAAGTTGCAAGACACTCACAGAGGGGAGACCAAGGAGATGGGCCGGGCCGGTGCAGACCTCTGAGTGGAACTCAAGTGAAGTGGTTTGTTTTCTGGAGATCTTTGCAGTCTGAGGGAGAGTTGGGAATGGGTGAGAGTGGAATTTGCCTCAGGATGAGGACATAAAGGCTCGATACACATGGAAATCTCTTTTCTTCCATGGTTGAGTATGTTTTCCTACAGATGTGACGTCAGATTTCACTTTTGTCCTAGACAGTTGGACAGTTGCTTAATTGTCCCTCTCCTTTCTGTCAAATGGAAAACAAATGTGAAGGACCGAAAGCAGAAGTTCAAAGTTCCCTTCTCACTGCAGGGTGGCGGGAGGACAGTGCAGGGTGGTGAGGCGTCCTTGTGAGTCACAGAAAAACCCCGTGAGCTGGCCGAGGACACGAGCAGCATGTGGGTCCTAGGTAGCTGGGGTGGGAGGCAGAATACGGTGGATGTCTTCACCTCCATCCTTTGAGATCTCAACCGGAACCCAGAACAAAATGCCAAAGATGACTTCTCCTCAGTTGAAGATTTTAATCTGAGACATTTATAGTGACTTCAGAAAACTACTACATTACAAAGGCCAGAGAGCCGTCACTTCTGAACCATGCTACTTTAGATATTGCAAGTTATGTTTCTGAACTATCACGGCACACGTGTGGCATGGCTTTCTGAACAGAAGTTCACTGCCTTTTGAAAAGCTTTTAACCAAAACTAATTTGATTTTTCTACGTGTTCCCTGTGTTACTTGCATTTTTCAGAAACCACTTTCAGAGGTAAACAGTTATCTGTCAAATTCACTCAATTTAGCAAATGTAATATAATTGCATAATTCTTCACTCTTTCCCAATTACTCTTCTGCTTATGTGTCAGATTGCTGGAGGAGCACATTTATTCATGATGTTAACTTGTTCATCTAAATCCTAGATTTCCAAATAAATTGACATTTATAATCTTTTAATGTGATATTATAAGTTTAAGGGAAATATTTATCATGGGAATAAGTATTTTAAGCACATGGACTTATTTCTTTTCTTATTACTTCTTAGGCTGTTTTATTCCAGTAGTTCTCAGACTAGAGCATATTCCTTGGGGAAAACTCCACAAATTTAAGTATTTTCTATGATAATTTCTAACCCTAGCCAGAAATATTAGAAATGTATAGATTTCAGATTTTGTCATTAATATGAATATAAAGGGCAATTGGTGTATATTAATTCAATACAGACACTAATAAAGTTAGCTTTTTCCAAAGTGCATGTTATTAGCTTAGACTTGTAAGACATGAAAAATAGTTGCTAAAATTATTTGGTGGATTGCACAGCTGAATAATAACTGCAGCATAACAGGTCTGTGACTCAAGAGCTGAAATAAACCTTTCACATGTCTTCTCAATCCTCTGACACACGGGGAGCTGGATTATTACAGGTGAGCAAACACATCTAAAGGTCAACATTTTATCTAAGCCACACAGCTTGGAAGAGACAGATCTAAACTTTACACCCAGTTCTTTGGTAGTGATAACTGTTTCCAGAATGTTTCCTTCTATTATTATAACCAGGTTTATAATAATAAAAAACATAGAAACACAGTAACAATTTTCCTTAAGATTTGTTCAATTTCATTAGTCTCAAAATTTTTTGATTTTCTAAGTTGAAATTCTGTCTGTGAAGTCTAGCAAGACATAGGCTGATAGATTGCACAAGTATTCAAATTCATGTCCATAGGCTTTTTAAAAAGTTAATAAATCTTTAATATATCTAAGTTCTAATTTGTAGTTATGCAAACATGATAGGATACAAACACACCTGTATCTATGCACATCTATTTTATTCTGACTTTGTCTTATGCTTGACTTTTTCAAGGTAATTCCATGCAAAGGGTTGGGAATGTTTATGTCTTTGAAATCAATTCAGTTCAGAGTCCCTTTTCCTTGATCATGCATTGCTTCCAACCACTCGCAGAAACATGTTCTCCTGGATTCATGGTGCAAACTGTTGTGATGACAGGACTTTGTATTCTTCTCTTCTCATTGTGTCATCCATCCCGTCCTGGACAGCTATGTACCTTCTTTGCATTAAGTTGTATCATGTACTGGTTCAAATTTTCAATGTTGATTGTGATCGCCATGTGTATATAAAATGTACCAATAAAATCAATTATAAAAAATAAAAAAAATTTAAAAATGGTTTTTCCATTATTTGATTTGACTTACTGATAGCCATTTGGATTGTGAATGACTTCATTTATGACAAATCAAGGCTCTGAATTGTTAAGGGGACAGTATCAGATTCCAGATTTGTATGTTTTTATTCCTAATTTTGTCCAGACATAGATCTTCATGCTCATTTTCAAAACAGGAAAATCACCTCTATGAACACTCAGTGTGGAACACATTCATCAGAGTCATTTCTTTTGCTGTTTTTAATGTCCTGTGCATTTGTACCTATTTGGTTTTGCTTTTGAGACCCCACCCCCCCAGTAAGATCCTATTTCCTACAATTGTATCAATTTCTACAGGAGAAATTGAAGAAACAATTCTTTGGCTTTTCTTTTCTTTTATGTTATTATCTGTCAATGAAATATATTTAAAAGAAAAGCTAGTCCATCAAGACGAGCCCCGGGGCAGTTGGTGAGAATCAAATTTCCTTTCTCTGTAACTTCCTCAAGGTCAGTTCTCAACCCACATTGTTTTCACAATAAAGCAGCTGATTTTGTATAACATCTGTCGCCATGGTGACAGCGGGATAACAGTAGCTGGAAATGCTCCTGGTGCCTTTCCAGACTCATCTGCTGGAGGATGTGGCTGGCTTGGAAGCAACAGCAAATCCAGAGGTAAAGCCAGAGGTCAGGAAGCTGCACGGGGTAGCAACGTGTGTCCTCCAGGTGAAGGGCCAGCGCCTTTGCAGGGCGGCCTCGGCGGGAGCAATGTTCCGGTGGCCAGCCTTATACCTGTCCCAGTGGTTGAATTCTTTGACCAGTTACAAGAATAATGACAAACATTGCTCAGAAAGATTGATGGAAGGGGGCCGGGGAGTTAGCTCAGTGGTTCTGGCGCCTGTCTTGCAAGCGGAAGGGCCCGGGTTTGATTCCCCGGTAACCACATAACAATACTGGGTGTGGAGACCCACACCCAGCAGCAACCAGTACCACATACCACAGTGCCGGGCGTGGTGGCTCACGCCTGTAATCCCAGCACTCGGGAGGCAGAGGCAGGAGGATTGTGATGTGAGTTGGAGGCTGAGCTCAGGGCCAGCCTGAACCACAAAGCG
>PVIR01042929.1:0-11992 GCA_004026965.1 Petromus typicus | reverse complement strand
AAAAAAAAAAAAAAAAAAAAAAGAGCAACTAAATGTAAATGGAGAGGCTGTGTGGCCTGTAATACCAGCAGGGTGCGGTTTGAGCACTTTTGTATATATGGCTTTATTATTTAATAAATTGAGGTGGGCGTGGGCTACCGTGAGATCCTGTCTCAAAAACCAAACAGCCAACCAGCCAAACAAAAAACCTTGCCTGGTTAATAAATCGATTTTCCATTTTCAATATAGTTTGTTAAGAATATCATTAGTAGCCAAATATAATCCACTAACTGATTAAAGAATTCCCTGCTCCCAGGCTCTGTGGCTGTGTCCTGGTGGTGTTTGTTATGGTAGAGGCAATGTTTTACTACGCAGGTCAGACTGGCTTTAAACTCACTATGTAGCACAGGCTAGCCTCGAAAACTACGGCGATCCTCCTGCCTCAGCCTCCCAAGTGCTAAGATTATAAGGATTTGCCATCTAGAGTGGTATAGAAGTTTGCTTTTGAAATTTAAAACTCCCGCCTGCTGCCGCTCCAGCCAGATTTGCTATGGTCCCGCCCATTAGGACGTCAGGTCGCGAGGGATGCTGGGAGAGCGCAGACGCCGGAAGCGAAACTTCAGCGCTCTGGTGCGTCATTTCCTTCGGCGAGCTGTGCTGAGCGGTCTGTTTTTCTTTGGCTGTGCCAGGCTCCTAGAATGAAGGAGGTGAAGAGCGAACGGGAGCGGGGAAGCCGGCGAAGGCACCGGGACGGGGGTATGACGATGCCAGCGGCGGCGGTAGTGGTGAAGCAGGAGCGCCTCAGCCCAGAACCTATTCCTGCTGCCCACCGTCGGCCGGACTTTTCCGGCGGTAGCCCGTCGCCACCCGCTGGAGAGTCCGGGCGCCCTGGCCACCGCAGCAGCCGGGCCCGAGGAGGTACCCGGTAAGTGGAAAGCAGCCTGATATGGTAGAGCTCATTGAGAAAAGAGGGCGGGGTCATGTAAAAAATAGCCTTGAAAGTTGAACAAGCGCGCAGTCTCTTGTCCCTTATCTTGAGGCGGTGGAGGCACAAAATGATTAGTTCAGCGTTTGATTATAGCCGGGGATTTTAAGTGTCTAATGCCTAACAGGCAGGATCTCACCCCTTCACTCAAAGGAGGAATGTAATAGGAAGGGGGTGGATAAGGAGAAGATAGAACCATAAGACTTACTCATGGAGTAAATATGATTTTAGATTGAAGTGAGGTGTTGGTAATGAGGGAAAGAAAAGGCAAAGTGACTTGTGGTGACGGTGCCAATAAGTGAGAAGATTCAGTGGACAGTTACATGTGGGTCTGAAACTCAAGGGAAAAGTTAGGGGTAGGAAAATGCAGCCCCTGGCTTTTAGTGGTCAGTAGAGACTTTACAGTTGTGTTTCTGCTTAGTAGTAAGCCGTATACTTAAAGCTAATTAATGTAAGGGAAGAGAAATGGAGATAAAATCCTGTGTACCATACTTTGAATAGGTCCCCAGCGAAAAAGAAAAATAAGTCCTCAGGGAGAAGAAGCAAATCTCCTCGGAGTAAGAGAAGCCGAAGTCCTCACCACTCAACAGTCAAAGTGAAAGAGGTAAGTCCGTTCAGGTCTTTTGATACAGGGTCCAGATCTCGAACCTCTTCCTGTAAAAGCCAGACTGTGTTTTCTCCTGTACTTGCAATGTGCTGTCCAAAAAGTAGGTGTTTGAATTATGTTTTTATCTTTATTGGTACATTATGAATACACATCATAATTGCACTCAACATTGAGAGTTAGGTGTTTGATTTTTTTTTTTTTTTCTTTTTGATACAGGGTCTCACTTTGTAGTTCAGGCTGGCCCTGAGCTCAGCCTCAAACTCACATCACAGCAGTCCTCCTGCCTCTGCCTCCTGAGTGCTGGGATTATAGGCGTGAGCCACCACGCCCGGCACTGTGGTATGTGATACTGATTGCTGCTGGGCATGAGTCTGCACACCCAGTATTGTATGTGGTTAACTGGGCCCTTGCACTTGCAAGACAGGTGCCAGAACCACTGAGCTAAATCCCTGGCCCAGGTGTTTGAATTTTTACTTGGTTGTTTTCTTAAGTAAAGCCTCTTTTGTTGAGGTGATTACTGCTTCCCATCTGACAAATTTGAATTTGCCACCACCAGAATATTATTATCGTTACAGTAAAGATATACAACATTTCTGTGACTATAAACATTCCTCATGTTGTCTTTTTATAGCTTTACCCATTTCTTTTCCACCTTATTTTTTACCTCCTGGAAGCTTTTCATCTGTTTTTCATTTCTATAATTTTGTCATTTTAGACTTATTACATGCGTCATTAGCTGTACCATTTGGAAGTGGATATTTTTCAGTCCACAGAATTCTTTTATTCAGATCTTTGCACTGATCAGTAGTTTGCTCATTTTTATTACTGAGTGGTGTTCAGTGGTTCAGGTTTAGCCATGTATCCATTAAGGTATATCTAGGTTGTTTCCAGGTTGGGGCTTGTTTATCTGCTTTAACATTTGTATACAAGTTTTTGTGTGAACGTTTTGTTGCTCTGGGTTACATGTCTGGGAGTACAGTTGCCATTGTATGGTAGGTACAGATTTAAATTTTAAGAAGTATGATGCACAGCTGAATTTCCAGTAATCTGGGAAGTTTTAGAAGCCAGGTCCTGGATTAGATGTTGGTAGGTTTGGCTTCTTGTGAGATCTTTCTCCTTGGTTTACAGGTGGCTACCTTCTTGTATTACCTTTATGTCCCTTTCTTCTTTGTGCAGGCTCTGTCTGTCTGTCTGTCTGTCTCTCTCTCTGTCTCTGTTTGATACCAGGGATTGAATTCAGGACCCTGTACTTTTAAGGCAGGCACTGCACCATAAAGCTAAATCCCCAGCTATCCTCTTATCGCTTCTTACAATGACATTGGCCATATTGGATCAGGGCTCTACCTTAATTTTAACTTAAATCACATCTTTACAGACCTTATCTCCAAAAATAATTACATTCTAAGGTACTGGGGTTTGGATACTTTAGCATATTAATTTTGGGGGTCACTATTCAGTTCATAACAATTACTATACCATTTTATATTCATGCCAGTAATTGTAAGTGATGCATTTCTCTGTATTGTCACCATAATTTTGTGTTGTCACTATTTTTCTTTTAGCCCTCTGCTAGTTACCAGGGATCCAACTAGGGACCTTGCACTTGCAAGGCAGGTGCTGGAACCACTGAGCTAAATCCCCAGCTCTAGATGATGTTCTTGATGAGAGAAAATAGGATCAAGCTCCAGGGTATAGAGATTGACGTGTGTGTGTGTGTGTGTGTGTGTGTGTGTGTGTGTGTGTGTGTGTGTTTTTCTGGAAATCAAACTCAAGACCTTGTACATACAAGGCAGAGGCAATGCCACTGAGCTAAATTCCTGGCTCAGGGATTAACCTTTCTTCCTTTGTTGATTTCCAGAGATCAACTTTTGATAGCAGCTCAGATAGTTGACTTATGGTTCCAGAAAGGGAGGGCAGAGTGTTTGGGTCCAGGTACTGATAGGTAGATAGATCAGGAAAATCCCGTCTGACTATGTGAGGGGGGAGGATGGGCAAGAATGTGTGCGAGATTGAGGAGAAAGGAATGAAACATTTGTCTGGGACAGTGAATGGATACAGGAAGTTTAGGGTATTACTGAGCAGTCCTGAGGAGACTTGGAATCATCCTTCTTGAGACCAATCTCAGTGGTTGGTACTTTTTTCCAGCCACACTCCTCTGTTGGTACTGATTGCTGGCTTGCCAGGAATGTGCAGCAGGTGGAACAGGGCGAGGGATGCCAGGGTGTGCAAGGGAGTGGTCAAGCTTGACTATGGAACTTGAGTGAGACAGAAATGGGTATTGAAAGGGTGAGGGACTTAAGCAAAGGTAGTAGGATCAAAGATTGACTTACTGGAGTAAGGGTTATTGAGGTTGAGATAAAATGTGAGCTGGAAAGAATGATGACTAGAAAGAAGATTCCTTGAAATAGAGATTATAGTATAATGAGATTGCAGTTACTGGAAATGAAAAGGTCTGTTAACAACCAAGGGTGAGGGAGGTAAGGGAAGACAAATATCATGGGAAGAGAAGAACTTAGAGAATATAAAGGTCAAAATTGAAAGCACCAAGAGTTGTCTTGAGAAAGGGATGAGCTAGGAGGAAAATGGGCAAAAGTGAGAGGAAATGGTTTAGGGATGGTAGATGACATCATCATAGAGAAGTGGGTGATAATGGTCTGTGTTTTAGGTAAAAAAGAGGAAAGGTTGCTAAATGTTCTAGATTTGGCAGTGAGGACCACGAAAGACACCTGCTATATGTCCAGGCCCAGATGTGCAGAAAGGAGGAAAACCACTACTATTTGGGACAGCTATAGGGCAGCACTATTCTTGGGGCTGAAGGGAGGGTTCTGTTAGGGATAAAGGTGCAAAGCACTGTGAAAGCAAATGCTGAAGGGGTTGGTTTGGCTAAGCTGTAGGATTTCAGTTCCACTGTACTATATAGTACAGTGATTTCAGGAATTGAAGAAGGGTGAGATTGTGGAGACAGAGTATTGGATATAAAAAGCTGTATCGGGATTATACAGAGGAAGTGGGGGTGATGGCACAAATCTAGCTTCTTTAGTGAGTGACTCAAATAGGGAGAAAGGGTGTAATGAGCTTAGACCTAGTAAGTTCAACACAGGGGATGCCTCGAGTGCTCTTTGCGGGTAGGGGCGCTGGTGCCTTAGTCTTCCTTTGGATGCTTGTCTTTGGAGGCTAAGAAATTGGAGCAACTGAGTGTTACTCTGAGCAAGCTGGTCCCATTCGGTCCTTGTGTATGGCAAGCAGAAGGCTCTGGGGTGAGGGGCGGCCTTTGCCCCAGGCTCAGGAGTTCTGTTTTGGCCATCTTCTGGAGGATCAGCCTTGCTGATGTGGGTTCTCTACTCTAGATAGGCTTTACTTCTGGTTATGCCTGCCCTCATTGTCCTTGCCCCACATGATATGAAATTTCTCTTTATTCTGTTTTGCAGTTTTTGTTTCATTTTGCTTGATTGTTTATACTTTGTATGTAGTACAGACTGGCCTTGAATTAAACTGTGTAGTCTAAACTGGCCTCACTCATAGTGATCCTCTTCCTTTAGTCTCCTGAGAGCTGGGATTATAGATGTGCACCACTGCATCCAGCAGCAGATTTCTTTTTATTTATCCATTTTAGGATTTAACTTCTTAAACCTAAGGATGAGTGCTTGTTATAAAAAGTTTGGTTCTTTTTCTCATTGTCTGGTTGTTTTGTTTAATGTTTTAGTGTGAAGAATTTCAAACATTTAATTAACTACCTTGTATAAACATAAACAATTTTGTCAGTTGTGGTTTCATATCTACTTCTACTCCCTTTTCCCCCTTCAAGATTATTTTGAAGCAAGTTCCAGACATAACCATTTCATCTGTAACTAATTTAGAACATAGTACTAAGAGGTAAGGAGTGTTTAAAAAAAAAAAAAGACAAACTACTACAAAGCCTAGAATGTGCATCTGTAATCAGCACTCTAGGAGTTGTAATCCTAGTACTCCAGTAGCCCAAGGCAGGAGGATCACAGATTTAAGCCCTGCCCAGGCAATTTAGTGACTTAGTAAGACCTGGTCTCAAAAGAAAAAATAAAATATGAGGTGGGAGGTAGCTCGGTATTAAGCTTGGGGTTGCATTATCAGTGTTCTAGAATTAAATAAAAATTCACAAATTTATTAACCCACCTAAATTTTTTTGGAGGAAAAAATTTTTCTGTTTTGGGAGATTGAACTAAGGACCTTGAGCTTGCCAAGCAGTCACAGTGCTGCTAAATATTGAAATTGTAGTGTATAACATAAAATTTACTGTCTAAAGCATTTTTCAGTATATAGTTACTGGTGTTAAGCACATTCACATTGTTGTACAGCTGTCATCACCATCCATTTCTGGTACTTAAAATCTTGCAAAACTGAAGCTATATCCATTAAATAGTAAGTTTCTTCCCTCTCTAGCCACTAGCAACAACCCTATTATTTTCTTTCTCTGTGGCACGGCATGTAGGTGGAACAGTGCAGTATTTGCCCTTTTTTGTCTAGCTTATGTCACCTAACATTATGTCCTTTGAGGTTTATCCACGTAAAAAGTATCAGAATTTCCTTTTTTAGGATTGTATAGTATTCTGTTGCATTACATCTGTTCATCTGTGACAGCACCTTTCAGCTATTTTGGATAGTGCTGCTGTGAATTTAGTTATACAAATATCTTTTCAAACCCTATTTTCAATTCTAGAAATAAAATTATTGTATCATATAATTCTTTTTTTATATTTTTAAAATCCATATATTTGATAGTGGCAATACCATTTTAGCTTTCCTGGTAATAGTACACAGGGGTTCCAGTTTCTTTATGTTTTAAACAATATTCGCTATATTCAGTTGCTTCTTGTTTTGTTCTTTTTTCCTGGGGATTGGGCCTGGACCTTGGCATGCTAGGTAGGTGATATAGCACCAATTATATCCTCAGCTTCTATTTATATATATTATATAATAATATGTAATATATATTATATATATGTTATATATCACATATTATATAGTATAATCACATTATTATATAATATGTGGTGTATAATATATTATATAATATATAAAATTATATATAAATATATAAAATATATATGAATATACATAAACATCATATATGAAATATATATAAATTTATTATATATAATATATACATTATATATAAATTTTTTTCAAAAAATTATTTATTTATTTATTTATTTATTTATTTTTGAGACGAGTCTTGCTTTGTAGTTTAGGCTGGCCCCAAACTCACTGTGTAGCCCAGGCCAGCCTCATACTCACAGCACTCTTCCTGCTTCTGCCTCCTGAGTGTTGAGAATTCAGATGTGAGCCACCACGTGTGGCATTGTAGTATGTGGTTACCTGGGATTGAACTCAGGACTTGCGCTTGTCAGGCAGACACCAGAACCGCTGAGCTAAATCCCCAGCACTATTTCCTATTTTTAATAGTAGCTATCCTAATGGGTTTGAGAGCACCTAAATTTTATTTGATGCTGGGAATTGAGGCCAGGGCCTCCAGCAGTGCTGAGTGCATACTCTACCACTGAGCATAAACTTGAAATAATTTTCTAACATGAAATAGCTCATCAGTGTTCATAGTTACAGTTCAAATCAGGATTGAAATTTAAGATCTACATACTATAGTAGGTTAGTGTTTAAGTCTCTTGTTCAGTTTGTTTTTGTTTTTGTTTTAAGACAGTATCTCAACCTCAGGTTCACTAGCCTCAAACTGAAGGCACACTTGCCTCAGCCTGCTGAGCACTAGGATTATAGGTGTGTGTCACCATACCCGACTCTAAATTTTATTGAATGTGTAGATTCCCATTCCCTTCTCTTTTTTTCCCATTGCATATAATTTGCATCCCCTGGAAAATAGATTATAGTGACCTTTGTCTGTCCTGTAAGTTGAAGTTACATTTCAAGTCTTGATCAGATTCACCTTCAATTTTTTCCTTCTAAGCATAAATGCAATGACAAATGTTTCTGAGTGTTTTATTAAATTTGAGACAGAGTCTTGCTAAATCTTTAAATTGCCCAAACTAGGCTTGAAGTTGAGATCCACCTGTCTCAGCCTCCCACAGTACTGAGATAATAGATATTACTACCATGCCCTGGTTGCATTTTTTAATATTTTGAGACAGTTTTACCAAATTTTCTATGGTGGAGCACCTCAAACTTGGGACCCTGCTCAGACTACCTGATTATAGGTGTGTGCCACATCTGGCTTAACAAGTTTTTAACCTTAGTCAGCTCCAGCACTTTTGTACATAAATGTCATGTTCTACAGTGTCTTGCTAGTCCTTGGGCAGCCACATCTTAGGACTTGCTTTGTTACTTCTTATGAACAATGGCTTGTTTCTTTGTATGTCTCCTGTTTTCTTTCTTTTTTTTAGGCTTTTTGAGACAGAGTCTCTCTTTGTGGTTCAAGCTGGCCCTGAGCTCAGCCTCAAACTCACATCACAGCAATCTTCCTGCCTCTGCCTCCCGAGTGCTGGGATTACAGGGGTGAGCCACCACGCCCGGCTCTGTGGTATGTGGTACTGGTTGCTGCTGGGCGTGAGTCTCCATGCCCAGTATGGTATGTGGTTACCGGGGATCGAACCCGGGCCCTTGCACTTGCAAGACAGTCGCTGGAACCACTGAGCTAACTTCCTGGCCCCTGTCTCCTGTTTTCTTGACTTTGAAGCTCATGTTTAGTTTATTTTCTTTCCACCTTGGAGATTTTCTGTTCCTTTGTGTGAGCCTAGCAGTGCATTAAAATGAAATTTTTTTTTTTTTTTTTTTTGAGACAGGGTTTCGCTTTGTGGTTCAGGCTGGCCCTGAGCTCAGCCTCCAACTCACATCACAGCAATCCTCCTGCCTCTGCCTCCTGAGTGCTGGGATTATAGGCGTGAGCCACCACGCCCGGCACTGTGGTATGTGGTACTGGTTGCTGCTGGGCGTGAGTCTCCACGCCCAGTATGGTATGTGGTTACCGGGGAATCGAACCCGGGCCCTTGTGCTTGCAAGACAGGCGCTGGAACCACTGAGCTAACTCCCCGGCCCCTAAAATGAAATATTTTTAATTAATTTAATTCAACCAAGTTAAATTTAGTTTAACACAGTGGGAATATCCATCTGAGTGTCTGGTCTGTCAAGTAAAGATTTCTCCATTATAAAACTCACTCTTTTTGTTTTCATTTAATAATTTAGATATATTTCTGCCATGTCATTCTCTTTTAATGACTGAGAAGTACTCCTTTGTATGCATAGATGATCATTTAAAGATACTGTTATTGAGGAATATGAGATTATTTTCAATTTTTGTTACTACAAATAAGATTGCAGTAAACACCCTCACATATTAAATACTGCCCATTCTAATTTTGCTACTCTAAAAAGAAAAATTTCCAGGCATAGTGGTACACACCTGTAATTCAAGCAATCAGGTCTGAGGCAGGAGGATTGCTGTGAGTTTGAGGCCAGCTTGGTCTACGATGGTGAGTTTAAGACCAGCCTGAAAATAGACCGTTTCAAAAAACAAAACAAAACAAAACGAAAAAACTAAAAAGAGAAAACTCATATTCCCTTTAGAATTGGTGCTTTACTAATTAGTGCACATAAACTTCTCTTTGAGTATTTATTAGACATGCTTTTTCTGAAAATTGCTTGTTAATGTCTTTTGATTATTTTTCTGTTGAACTATTTGTTTTACTGATTTTTCTCCCCTCTGTTACCAGAATCAAACTCAGGACCTTGAGCTTGCTTGGCAAGTGTGGAGCCCCTGAGCTAATTCCCTGATTTACTTTCTTACTGATAACATTATTTGAAAACTTCTACTAGGCTGACTGTCGATGCATTATTTTTCAATCTTTAAAAAATGTCATTGTGCATGATGGTTCATACCTATAACCCAAGCACCTAAGAGGATTATGAATTCAAGACTAGCGTGGGCTACATATCGAGACTGTCTCAAAATAATTTAAAAGCAGAAAGAAGGAAAGGGCAAAGGATTTAGCTCAGTGACATTATGCCTGCCTTGCAAATGCAGGGTCCTGAATTTGATCAGACACCATTAAAAAAGAAAAAAAGAAATATTAATAAGTTTTTACAGCTCCACCCCCCAGCAGTCCTGGAGATTGAACCCAGGGACTTATCCCTTTTCTAAGTACTTTTATTTTGAGACAGAATCTTGCTAAGTTGCCTAGCCTGGCCTTGAGCTAGTGATCCTCCTGCCTATGCGCCCAGTACCAGGTTTCTTATATCTTTAATTTTGTTGTACTTGGGATCATGTTTTTAAATTTATTGCCAGTTTTAAATAATTTTTATCACTGTTTAAAATTCTATGAAGCTGGGAGTGGAGTGGTGGTGCATGCTTGTAATCTCAGCACTTAAAGGGCTAAAGCAGGGAAATAACAACAACAAAAAAAGCCAAAGCAGGATTGCCTGTTCAAGGACACTCTGAGTTGCATAGTGAGTTCATTGCCAGTCTGAACTACCTAGCAAGACTCTGCGCCACCCCCCTCCATTGTGGCTTTATTTTGGCATAAGAGAAAGCTAGTTTTTTTTTCTTTATGTATTTGTATACAACTGCTTAATGTCCTTTGTTCTGGTTTCTCTGTGCTCCTTTGTAGATTTATCTGTGGTTTATGCATACTCTGAAAAGAGGGTTATTTTTCCTTCTTTCTGTATGAATTTTTGGGCACTCTGAAAATGAGCTTATATTGTTAGGCCTATATATGAGTAACAGCGTAGCATGCAATCTCAATATCTTTGTGAGGGACTCAGCTACCACAGAGTGATTACATCACATCCTTGGGAAATTCTGTCTCGAATCCCCAAATCAAGATCCCTAGTGACAACTAACAGCTAGTTCATAGATAGTAGGCGGCTTCATGTATAAAAAACTATTTGAATTTTAGGAACGTGAAGACCATCCCCGGAGAGGGCGGGAGGATCGGCAGCACCGTGAACCATCCAACCAGGAGCACAGGAGGGGTAGGAACAGTGACCGAGACAGACACCGGGGCCATTCCCGCCAAAGGAGAAGCTCTGGTGAGAGGCCTGGGAGTGGACCTCCTCAGGGACAGGAGCGAGACAGCCAGAACCTACAGGCTCAGGAAGAAGAGCGGGAGTTCTACAATGCCAGGCGACGGGAGCACCGCGAGAGTCAGAAGAGCGAAGGCAATGGAAGTGCTAGTGGTGCTCAGGAGTTGGTGTGTCGGCCTGGTGGCAACAATAAAGACAAAGAGGTGCCTGTTAAAGAAAAGCCAAGCTTTGAACTCTCTGGGGCTCTTCTTGAGGACACTAACACCTTCCGGGGTGTAGTCATTAAATACAGTGAGCCCCCAGAAGCCCGTATCCCAAAAAAACGATGGCGTCTCTACCCGTTTAAAAATGATGAGGTACTGCCTGTCATGTACATCCATCGACAAAGTGCTTACCTTTTGGGACGGCACCGCCGCATCGCAGATATTCCCATCGATCATCCCTCGTGTTCAAAGCAGCATGCAGTCTTTCAGTATCGGTATGTATTTGTAGCAGGAGCACCCAAAACACCAGCAGACATTGCACATCTTAGTTAGGACTACTGATGCTTGCTTACATTCCAGTGATACCTCAGTTTACTAACTGAATTTGTTCACAATTCTGGAAAAGATGTCCACATTCATGTTTGTGTGGGACGATGACCTCAGTCATGTTTGTCACTCAATCCAGAGTTTGCAAACCAAAACAGAATTTTGCCAAATACTTTTGTTTGTGTCAAATTGTTCACAAATCAAAGTGTTCATGAGCCAAGTTACCACTGTACACACAGAATCCCATACCTGTCACATCTAAGATGAAATTATTATTATTATTATCATTATTATTATTTTTTTTTTTTTGAGATAGTCTTATTAGGTAATTCAGGCTACTCTTGAATGCACTATGTAGCCCAGGTTGGCCTTGAAGTTGAGGTGATCCTCTTGCTAAGCCTCGTGAATGCTAAGATTACTAACGTGTGTCACCACGCTTGGCAGTCACTTATTTGTATAAATGTTTTGGAGTTGGTATCAGAAACCCAGATTTTGAATTCTGCCATGGCTGCTTTCCAAGTATTTGATGCTGGGAGAGCCACTGTCCGGGTCTATTTCCATCTGCCTCACAGGGCCATTATGAGGGTTAATGGGAATAGAACTGAAAATGCCTGGCACACATGGTAGCTGAATCTGCCCAGCTTATGTAGCGTATCTGTTGCTGTGTGGCCCTTAGAATACTCCTATGAGGAATATATGACCAGTGCTAATATTCCTATTTGACATAAGATAAAACTCAGTAAAGTCAGATGACTCCCCTAATAAATTATGAGCTTACCAGAACTCTGGCTAAATCTAGCTCCCTTGTTCAGGCTTTTGATCTGGATGGATTCATTCTGTCTCTGTAGTAGCCAGTTTTTAGTTACCTTTTCT
>PVIR01042927.1:0-11989 GCA_004026965.1 Petromus typicus | reverse complement strand
CTCTGGAGTCTAAATTGATATAGAAAGTTATAATTTTATCACTTCAAGTTATGAGAATTAGTAATATTTCTTACTGTACTCAAAAAAGAACACAGAAGAAGCATACTGGAAAGTATAAAGAAAAAATTATAAAAGACACTTTCATTTTTACCACCTAGAAATAGTATTGTTAAGTTTATATTTCAAACTATTACATAAAAAAGTTTGTTTTTATAAAAATGTAATACCATTCCTTTTGCGCTTTTTTCCTGTTGTGTATCATGGATGTATCTATGTCACAGGGTACACATTTTACATTGTGTATAGTGGCAGAAATAGAGGTATAGACTGTACCTAAACTAATGAGGGTAATTATACTTGATCAACATTTTATTTACAGAAATAGATGAGATTTGATGACCTCTGCTGTGTAGTATTCCAGTGTATTATTTAAGTACTCCTCTGTTAATATTGAGGAATTTTTAGTGTGGCACTGCTGTAAGTTACACTGCTTTCGGCATCCTTGTACATACACATCTATAAACCTGTTTGGTTATCTTTTTATTATCCCTGTGATTGTTATGCTAAAGTAATAGGTATTTGTTTTTAGGTATTAATATGACATACTCACCTGGCATGGGAGATACCATGATCACAAAGATACCAACATGCCTTGCTAAACTGCCCTCCAGGAATTTGTTGCCATTTTTTCTACTGACCAGTAGTAGAACAATTCTCATTTTCCTACAGCCTCCGTGTGTTAGTGTCATCAAGTTTTATAGCTTTAGATGGAATGGGAGAAAATAGATCTTATTTTGCTGTTTAATTGAATTGCTTTACTTATTAGAGAGATTTAACGTTTGTTCAGATTCTTAATAACTTGTTTCCTTTGATTTGTTTGTTCTTATTTAACAGTTGTTGAGTTGCCTTTTTTTGACTTTTAGAATATTTTAAAGTGTTGTGAATATCAATTTTTTGATACAGTAATTGAAAATAATTTTTTCATATATTGTAGTTGGTTGTTTTGTTTTGTTTTGTTTTGTTTGAGACAGGGTCTCACTTTGTAGTTCAGGCTAGCCCTGATGTCACTGTGTAACCCAGGCATGCCTTGAACTCACAGCAACCCTCTGCCTCTGCCTCCAAGTGCTAGGCATGAGCCATCATGCCCAGCATTGTGGTGTGTGGTACTGATTGCTGGTGGGCATGAGTCACCACGCTCAGCATTGTTGTATGTTACTGGGGATCGTATGTTGTGGCTTGCAAGGCAGGCCCCAGAACCACTGAGCTAAATCCCTGACCCTGTAGTTGTCTTTTTAAAATGGCTCTGTCAAGGTAAAATTAGTCAAGGTATATTAGTTTGCATATTCTGATATTTTTATATAAATGAAATCACACAGTTCCTCACCCCACCTCTGTTTGGTTGGTCCGGTTTCTTTTACTTATAATACTTTTTCTTAGATTCAGCTTTAGCCATATCCATTTCATATATCAGTCGTGTGTTTTTGTGTGTGTATGTGTGTGTTGTGTCCCCCCCACCCCTGCATTTTGCTGAGAAGTATTTTGTTGTATAATATACCACAGTTGTGTGTGCATTCACATTGTGGACATTTGGATTGTTTCCAGATTTTGGTAACCCACCATGAACATTCCTTTTGTCTTGAACAGTTTACTGAAGAAAACATTTTCATTCCTATATAATCAAGCGTCATTTTTTTCTTTCTGAAATTGGATCTTACTTAGGCTACTCCCATACCCAAACTTGTCATCCATTTTCTTCTCATACTTGTGCAGTTTATTTTTACAATCTGGTCTTCATGCATTTGCATTTTATTTTGTTATTGTTTACTGATTTATTTATTTAGGGTGAGGTCTCACTGTACGGTTCACATTCTGTAGCTCTGGACAAGTTCACACTCATCTTCCTTCTGCTTTCTAAGTGCCCCAAAGCAGTGCTTCACAAATTTTAGTGTAGTAGAGATCTTGTTAAAATGCTGGTTTTGAGATGAGGCAGATCTGGGGTAGAGCAGAGGTTCTGTATTTCTCATAGGCTTTCATACTGGACCAATGTGGTTGTCCTGAACTACACCGTAAGTGGAAAGGTTGTATGCTTCAGTTAGATGTATCTCTCAGCATATATTAAATTAAAATCAAGGGCCGGCGATTTAGCTCAGTGGTTCTGGCGCCTGACTTGCAAGCGCAAGGACCCGGGTTCAATCCCCGGTTAACCACATACAGTATTGGGTGTGGAAACTCACCCCAGCAGCAATCAGTACCACATACCACATTGCCGGACGTGGTGGCTCACGCCTATAATCCCAACACTCAGGAGGCAGAGGCAGGAGGATTGCTGTGATGTGAGTTTGAGGCTGAGCTCAGGGCCAGCCTGAATCACAAAGCAAGACTCTGTCTCAAACAACAACAACAACAACAACAACAACACCAACAGCAAAACTCAAAATCAAAATGAATCATAAATCTAAACATAAAAAAAACCTGAGAGACAAAATAGGTCAAATATTTGAAGACAGAGGAGCAGGAAAGGACTTTCTAAAAAGAACCTCGCACAGAAAACAGCAGCAAAAAATCAACAAATGGGATCATATCAGACTAAAGAGTTTATGTACAGCAGAAGATTTGATCAGTAGAGTGGAGAGACAACCTACAGAATGGGAAAAAAATTTTGCCAGCTACTCCTTAGATAGAGAACTAATACCTAGAATACATCTAGATTTCAAGGACCTATATATCAGTTTGTGAATTATACAGAAAAGTTTAAGAACATCATGTGTTAAGAACATCATGTATGCAGGTTAACATGAATGGAAAAACTGCTTTATTTTCTACTTAATTTCAGTGCTTAAGAACTTAAATTCAAGCAACAGAACCGCCAACATTTCAAAATTAATGTAAATGAAAATTACTATCTTCCAAATCATGGCATGATAACATTGAAATGTTGATGTTGGTCCTATATTAATTTCCTTTTGAATTGAGTGGTAATTCCCAACATCATATAACAGTGATGGAATTAAGTGATGTTTCTAGTAAAAGAATTTTGCAAGTATAATATGTTTTAGAATTAAATTCTACTTTATGTTTAGCAGTTAAAATTACTCTTGTAATGGTAATGGCATTAGAAGAGATAGGGATATGTCAAAGAGAATTTGGAGGATAATTATGTCTTTGGTAAGGAAATGCATAATCTTCCTTTACAACACTTAATTGATTCATTTGCTCTCTGGTTATCAATTTAACTTTAACCACAAACATCTGCTCTTAAATTTGTTTAATTGGTGTGAATATTGTCTACAGAGTAGTTAAAAACCCAGAGAACATTTTAAAGGCATTATTTTATAATTCATAAAAGGGAGAAGTAAATGAATACTGTTTATATTTTTTCTGGTAGTCTTTGAAAAATCAGTTTACTAAAAGTGCATACTAAAATTATAATCAGTTTCTTAAAAGAAGATTTTGCTGTGTTTTCCAAAATTACTTAATCTAGGTTCAAGAAACATGTCAGTTCCTTGGAAACAGTACCATCTTAGCTAAGAAAACAAGCTTTGAAAGTAGAAAAAAAAATTAGTGTGTTATTATTTGTAATCTAAAGAGATGTGGAGAAAAATTGTCTTGAGTTTGCATGTGTGTGTATATTTGTAGATAAAGCAAATCCAGCATTCATCCTGCCATTCTGTAAGAAGTATGCTTTAAAGTAACCAGATAATTAAGCGTTATCTCAGTAGTGAACAGAGGGCATATAATTAATGGGGGATATCTCTTTGCACAAGGAATAATAGAATATTACTACTTTACAGCTCTTAGTGGACAGTGATTGTCAGAGGCTGTTCACATCACAAAAAGACAGCCATTTATAAAGCTCCTGATGGAAGCACATGAAATCGTCTAGAAAGTGGTCTTGAAAAAAACAAGCTGAATGAGGTATCCACCACTAACAGCGCAAACATGTTAAGTACTACCATGGCAATACGGTTGGCCAGAGACGAGCTACAGCTAATCAGGACAAATGACTTGACAAATTGAAAATAAAAAGAAAGGAATCCATAGATTAAAAGCAATTTAAAGAAGCACCTTGTTTACCCAATTCAAACAAAGTAAATCAGTTTTTAAAACATAGATCATTAATACATTTGAGCAAAGGTTTTTTTTAAAGAAATCTTTTTAGTATACATCCAAAGCTAACAAAGCAGTTTTGTTTGTTTGTTTGTTTTTAAGTTGAGACTCATACCTCAGTTGCAGTAGGCCCTTGTCTTATAAACTTGATTGGTTCCCAAAGCCTGGTTATAACTCAAGTTGATTGTAAGTCAGTACAGCTGAAATCTGGATACACTCTATAGATAACAAGAGGCAGATGAATCCTCCATTAACCTAATTAACCCAAGTTGTTTGCATGTCAGGTGAGTTGTAACCTAAGATAAGTCTGAATTTATCTGGGAGATGCAGACCTTAAGTAAATTTCTTAGAAAAATTTTGAGGAAATAAAGGAATAAAGAAAAGAATACTTTTTCCACCAAATAAAGAGACATAATTTATAGTTTTAATTATTTTGTGGCTGTAGTCTAAGAAAGACTGATTCATGAAGGAAGAAAAAAATACCAAGAAATAAACCCCAAAGTACATAGGATTTCATTCTTAAAATTTTCAGGGCCGGGAATTTAGCTCAGTGGTTCCAGTGCCTGTCTTGCAAGCGTAAGGGCCTGGGTTCCATCCTTGGTAAAAACATATAATACTGGGCGTGGAGACTCACGCCCAGCAGCAGTCAGCACCACATACCACAGTGTTGGACGTGGTGGCTCACGCCTGTAATCCCAGCACTCGGGAGGCAGAGGCAGGAGGATTGCTCTGATGTAAGTTTGAGGCTGAGCTCAGGGCCAGCCAGAACTACAAAGCGAGACCTGGTCTCAAAAAAAAGATGTACAGATTTAGCACAGTCTCCATCAGAATTCTAGCAAGTGGGGCACATTTTAGCTCACATAAAAACAGCTGCTGTAGTCATCGTGGGAATTCAGAGGAACTAACCCACAGGGGAGCTGGTTGGTTTGTGATACAGAGGGTTCCTTGTCATTTGAAATTTGCAAGTAGAGATCCTCGAAAAGGATGTAGGGATGTAGGAGAAGAAATTATAAACATTAGATAAGTTATGCTAGATTATTATTTCAACCCTTCTAAGGATAATTCTTATGAATCTGTTGTTTGTAAGTTAGTTATTTACATCTTTGGGGTAAGAGGAAAAGGAAATACTAGATTGTTCAAAGTTTCTCAGATGCTGTTACTTTTTCCTCAAATATTTGTCACTTTAAAAACCATTTCATATGATACATAATTTTACTAATAGGGTGTTATGTGAGTATTTAATGCCTCTAACATGGTGCTGCTTTTGTTACTTTTCGTCAGGCTGACTGAAAGAGATTATGTCAGTCCTTTCACCTCTTCAAATTTTAATTATACCTTTTTTGTTTGTTCTTTAAAATTTTTTGTTTTTATTAGTCCATGTTTGTAATACCTAACAATTACATTCATGGTGGGGAAATTGGTACATGTACACAACAAATGTCAGTTCTTTATTTTCTTCCTTCCCTTCGGCCTCCCTCCCTTCTTTGGCCGAGTAAATGAATTTATTTATTTTTTAGTCCTTATAAAGTTAATTAGCTGTCATACAAACAGTAACAGCCAAATTAATTATGCCTTTTTCAAAATAGTATAAATCTTAGGAAATTAGTTTTAGTATTCATTTTTAGACTGCTTGTAATAGTCATATGTTTAGTGTTTTCAATATAGTCAGTCTAGTGAATATTTCTCAATAAGTGACTGGAGAAACTTAGTTATACTAGAAAATTAATTTTGGAAGATAATTGTTTCCTAACGTGTATTTCTAACATGCATTTGTTGTATGCTTTTGTAAAAATATGCGAGTTTAAATAATCAGCAAAAATCAGGTGATAGTAGAAATATAAATAGGTACCTTTTTATTTTCATTCATTTAATTGGTTGAAATTTGAATAGCTACTTATTTTCTCTTCATTGATAGCTTTGTTTTCTTTCTCTTTTAAAGCTCAGCCTGAATTCCTGAAACAACCTGCTAATATATATGCTCATGAATCCATGGATATTGTATTTGAATGTGAAGTGACCGGGAAGCCAACTCCAACTGTGAAATGGGTTAAGAATGGAGATATGGTTATTCCAAGTGATTACTTTAAGATTGTAGTAAGTATTTTTCAAAGAGGTATTTTATTTTGAACTTTTGAATGTTTTGAAATATTATCACCACAAGATCAGTTTTTGTATGTATGCTGCTTCATATTCTGTGAATGAACATAAAAAATAGAAACTTATAGAATATACTTTTGTCCTTGACTGATAAGAAAGTTGAGCCCAGAGAAGTATTTCCATAGTTTGAGTTGAGATGACATAGGTCACATAGCAAATTAGTGGTTGAACTAAACTTAAGAGTTCATCACCAGTCTGGTACTCTTAAGCACACCTTTCTGCATTTCCTGGGAAATAATTGGTGTGTGTGTGCGCACACATGTGAATGAGTATGTGCGTGTGCTCCCGCCTGTCTTCACAGCTCTTCATTCAGAGGGCAGTAATCTGTCCCATGAAGTATGGAAAGATGATCCTTTTGAAAAACTTTTTAATTAATTATATAATAAACCTTATAAAAGATAATCAAAAACATGCTGATTCTTAGGCCTTTCAAAGTAAAAGTTATCCAGTATGAGACAGTTATTGTGAAATAGGTAAAGATTCTTTAAGAAGTAAATGCATTGTTATGTGATACCATATCAGTATGTAAATTTTATATATCTATGTCAGTTTAAAAAATTTTAAAAAGGAAATGTTTGAGAAAATGTTATGTATTTAAGAAATCTCAAGATGGGCAGAGTGGTGTCTGCCTCCTAAGTACGATTCCAGCACTCAGGAGGGGCTGACACAGGAGGATCACCTTGAGTTAGTCAGTTCCAAGGCTAGCCTGGAATACACGTAGTGACCCTATATTAAAAAAAAAAAAACTAAATAATTCTGAATCGTGAGTTTTCTTCTTACATAGATTAAATGCTTAATAAATATTGTCTAACATTCTAATGAAAAGCTGAACATGGTGGCATGTGCCTATAATCCCAGCATTTGAGAGGCTGAGGTAGAAGGATCACTGTGGGTTTAAGGCCAGCCTTGGCTATGTAGTGAGTTCTAGACTAGTATGAACTACAGTGACACCTTTGTCTCAGACCCTCAATTCTAGTAATACAATTAGTATCTAAGTTTTAGTGAAACATATTAATCGCATACCTTAAGATCTAAATATAACATAACTTTTTAAAATTTAAACCTTTTTTATTGTACCAATGACAATAATTGATATTCATTCAGTGCATTATTTAGAAGAGATTTACAACTTATTGTAGTTTTAATCTATCAGAATTATTGATATTACAGTTTTTTTGTTTTTTTGTTTTTTTGGTACTGGGGATTAAACTCAGGACCTTGCACTTGTGAGGCAGATGCCAGAACCACTGAGCTACATCCCCAGCCCATTACAGATAATCTTAAGAAAATAATGTTTTGAATTGACTAATGCAGACTTTACCACAGTCTAATTGTATTGCTTGCCAGATAGGTTTCCAAGCGAAGATGTAAATGACTATGCAAGCAAAAATTAAGATATAACTTTCCATGCTTATTAAATTCTTCATTGTTTATGATGGTATGTACTGTTGGAGGATGTTAACTCAATACTTTGCCAATGCTTTAATATAAAATTGCCTTAGCAATTATGTAAGTAGGCAATCAGTAGTTGAGTCATAAAATTCTACTTTTTTTTCTTTCCCAAAAAGAACATATCCTTGAGATTCTGAACTCACACTTGTCAGTTAAATCATAAAATTATATATGTGTTTTTCTTCCTTAGAAGGAACATAATCTTCAAGTTTTGGGTCTGGTGAAATCAGATGAAGGGTTCTATCAGTGTATTGCTGAGAATGATGTTGGAAATGCACAAGCTGGAGCCCAGCTGATAATCCTTGAACATGGTAAGAGGGGCCAAGCAGTCAGACAAAGAAGGCTAACTGTGATCCTGCCAGGGTTCTCAGATTGTTAGCCTGTATGTAAAGGCCAAGATATAGCATGACTGAGAGACAAAGAGTAGCTCTCTAAGTTATTTCCAGCACCTAAATTACCTGGAACGCAATTTCAGATAATGTTGAAAAGAAATTAGCAATAAGAAAAACTGAGTAATTATAGTCTTAACACAAATGAGTAGTTTGCAAAATTCAGTCCCTTTAATCTCACAATTGTGTTTCTGCCCTATAAAGAAAAATATTGTAGTGTTTACTTTGCATTGAATTTTTTCTTCTTCAGAGTAAAATTAACTTGCTTTTTCTGATTATCAATGAGAAATCCATTCAGACAACCTTGAGAAGAATATCCCTTTGTATCAGTCAGTCAAATCAAGAGAAATGTATTTCAACAGGAAAAACTTAAGGAGTTATTCATTGTAACAATTGACTTGGACTATAGGTTGACTAATAAGTAAAGAGGATTCTAAAGACTGTAAAATTGTCAGTACCAGGAGCTCCTAGGTCAGAGGCAGGGATGTAGACATTGTTGGAGTAGCTGTGGCTGTGCTGCACTGGATGGGAGAAAAATTGACACAGTGCTTTGTGTTGAAACTTGATCAGAATTCATTCTCTGGGATCTGAGAACTTTCATGGGGAAGTTTCTCAGCAGAGGCTGCAAATTGCCTCAGTTTTGAGTTTGCTGCTGATACAGGAGCTCACTGAAGCAGAGCACTGGAACCAGGAAGGAAATACCTTGCATGTATCTGAAGTGCCTTGTACTGCTAATATTAACATGTATGCTAGCTGGCAAAGGAAAGGGCCCAATTCCAGTTATATAGAACAGACAATTAAATCTAAAATAGAAGCCAATGGGCAGTAAGTTGATAACTAGAGCATACACCAAATAATTCCACCTAGGAGTACTGCATAGGAACATATATATGTAGTTACATGATTTTATATCCTTTTGCTTTCTTCCAACAGTATCTTGTGAATCCCTCCCTATGTCAGCAAATATACAAATATGTTTATATTAACAATATGTTAATGTCAGCAAATATGTTTATATTAACAATGTTGACTTATTGTTCATTGTTGAATAACAAACATATCTATACATACACACACACACTTTGTTCTGTATAACTGATTCCACATTGGGTAACATTTAAATTGTCTCCTGTCTTTTGCTATTAAGAACAATACTGGGAGGTTGAAGCAGGAACATCACAAGTTCAAGCCCCGCCTGGGCAACATAGTGACTTAGTAAGACCCTATATCAGAATTTAAAAGGGGTTAGGAGTAGGTCTTGAGAGCAAAGACCCTGCTTGGGTTCCATCCTCAGTGCCACAATCCCAAGTATGTTTGTGTTCAAGATTATCATTATAAATCTAATTCTGAAATAAAGTCTATTCTGAAGGTATGGTCCCTGAATTAATACTAACTGAACTTTTCCTCTGAAAAAACTGACAATTCTGTGTTGAACATTTTTATATGATTACTAAAAATTGAATTTGTAGATAACAGTTAATAATTCTGGTTAAACTGATAAAGGTAACCAATGACTATCTTATTTGTTTACCTGGTTTTTTGTTTTTGTTTTTTTTAGCAACTAAAGCATTTTTTAAGACTGCATGAAAAAAATGCTTTAGATTTGTTATCTTTATATGTGTCAGTTATAGTCAGGTGCCAGCATGGTACCTAGAAGAATTTCTTTGACAACTGTCATTGGCCAAATGCACTTGTCAGCAAAGATAGCTCCTACTCTGGCTTTGGTTTTTTTTTAGGATTTTTACATGCTGTTTTTGAAAGCATACTTGAATATTGTTATATGATATAAAATATTAGAACTTCTGTATTTTGGGCTGTGCTTGTCTCTGATTATACTCTTCACTGGAAATTATTTTACAGTTATATGTCACTTTCCCATCTTGACAAAATGGCTGAATATAATTACCAAGAAGGAAGTAGCACAAGCTGTAGAGGGGTAGGATAGATGGTCTTTTTTTTTTTTTTTAACCAATCGCAGTGACTTTTCTTTAGTAAACTTTGGGGCTATCTTGGGGTATATTTATATGGAGCTAAGCAGAGGGATTTCAGTGTTTGTGTGTTCAGGACTATCGTTGTAAATATATTGAAGAAAAAATTAACTCAAAGTGTAAAAGTGGTCCATAAGTTAATACTAATTGGGCTGTCCTCTGAAAATGCTTCGATGGTATAAAAATTATAGTCATAGAGTATATGCTTCTCTCTTTTTCAGAACAGCATTTCGCAGGCTGGTGAATTTTTAAATGACTTTTAAGGTTGCTTAAATCTCTAGGTTCTTGTAGTCTCCCCCACTCAGCCTCCCCAGAGCTACAATTGCAGGCATGTACCACCATGCCTCTGTTTGCTGTTTTATTTTAATGTGCAAGATAGATATTTATATGGGGAAGTTAAGAGATGGAACATAATAATTTGTGATATCCGATCTCTGCCTTTCTAGAGTTTATAATATCACAAAGGATGTAAGAGATTTATACTTTAATATAGTCCAAATGAGGTATTTAGGTTTTGGTTTGTGTTTTTGCAGTACTGAAGACTGAACTCTGGGTTTTCTTACAGAGCTACCTACATTTACAGCCCTTTTTTATTTCTCATTTTGATACAAGGTCTTGCTAAGTTACTTAAGTTTCCCAGGCTGAGCTTGAACTTGGGATCCTCCTGGCTCAGTCTCCCAGACTGCTGGGATTACACATTTGTGTCACTATGCTTAGGCTAAGTGAGGGTTATTTTTATGCTGCTAGTAAAATAGTATGGACTGCAAAAGTGAAAGATATAGTCTGTGTGATCAGGAAAGTTTTGATGTAAGATATCCCCTTTGTAATAGTCCTTGAAATACAGGATTTCCAGATACTGATCAAAAAGAGGATGTGGATCAATATGGAGAAAGAATAGAGTACTTACTCTTGCAAGAAGGTGTCAGGATAGGATCATACTCATAATGGACATACATGACTGTAAAAGAACAGTACTTTGCTGTAGTAAGACAGTCTGGTGTTAAGTCCAAGGTTAATTAGAGGAAGGCAGAGTCCATGCTGGCTAAAAGAATGATAGTATGGGACTGTTATGATATAATGAGTACATATATCAGAGAAATAGAAAAAGGATTAGTAAAAAGATTAGTAATGATTTATCTAACTCAGGCTTTATCACCCAATTATATATTAACATTGTTGTAAAGAAGTGAGATAAAATTGCAAGATTTTATTTAGGTTGCTGGAAGAAGGATGATGCTTTTACAAAGATAGAAAAAGAAAAATGAATTGAAGTAGAAGGGGATTTCTGCTTCTACTCAGGATATTGAGTGTGCAGAGAACATCCTCTTATCAGCATAAGAGAAACTTTGGTCATCTAGAAAATCGTAACTTCTCTTGAGTCCATCAGAACTTAGCTTGCATAGCAGCCAACTAATGCAAACTCCAGAAAAGGTCAGCTCCTCACTCCAATCCCCCAAGAATGAGTAGTATAAATTTTCTTTTACCTTTGACACAGCACAGGAGATGGCTGCCATAAAAATACCAAGGAAAAAACCCTCAAATTTTAAAATAATTGTTAAAGGCCAAATGTGGCCTAGTTTATGACATCTGCAGTCTCATATTCAAAGGATGACTAAATGCTTTTCTTTCTGATTCCTCAGGGTACTCCATACTGAGAGAGGGCAGAGCAGAAGATTAAAAAATCTGTCTCGGGCCGGGGAGTTAGCTTAGTGGTTCCGGCGCCTGTCTTGCAAGCACAAGGGCCCAGGTTCGATTCCCCGGTGACCACATAACAATACTGGGTGTGGAGACTCACACCCAGCAGCAACCAGTACCACATACCACAGTGCCGGGCGTGGTGGCTCACGCCTGTAATCCCAGCACTCGGGAGGCAGAGGCAGGAGGATTGCTGTGATG
>PVIR01042926.1:0-12009 GCA_004026965.1 Petromus typicus | reverse complement strand
GGTCAAGTTAGCCCTTCCTCCAGAGACCATGTCAATCTGCTCATGCTTTATTTCTTAGGTACCGTGGGGCCAGAAGTTCCTGGAGATCTACTCAGGATTCCTGAGTACTGTAGGCTGAAAACTCACTTTAAAAAGAACTATAAAACGAGGGTCTGCAGTGCTCTGGAGACCAACTGCTGGTGAAGACCAGTGACAGCAACAACTGTCACCCGAGTCACCAACAGCATCATCCCCAGCTGTGGTTGTTAGTGACCCGCTGAAAGCAGCAGAGACCCGCGTGTGACACAATCTACCAAAAGAATATATCCCAACAAAGTAGCAAATTCTGAAGAATTGAACAGATTCATAGTCTTGCACAAACTACAAAAACTAACCCAAGAAGACATAAATACTTAAAAACCCAAATAAAAGCAATGAATGACTGACATTAACTCAGTAATAAAGACTCTATCAACTAAAAGAAACCCGGAATGTGGTAGTTTCACAGCTCAATTCTATAAAACTTTTAAGAATGAAAAAATAACTTTTAAGGATGCGATATCACCAATACTCCTCAAGCTGTTTGAGGGAACTTAAAAGGATGGAACACTTCCAAATTTCCTTATGGAAGCCAATATCACTTTGATCCTCAAATCAGATAAATATCCAACTGAAGAAGAAGAAAAAAAGCTGTAGACCCATCTATGTAATGAACACAGATGCAAAAATCCTCAACAAGACATTAGTGAATAGAATACCGATTCACTGATTTTCAAAATATTGTTCTCTTAGTCTCCATTGCATTAATTTCCACTTTGATCCGTATTATTCCCTCCCTGGCAGGATCTTCGAATTTGTCCATCGGTCTCAACTTCCCAGAATGATTAAACCCCCTCTGCCCACCAGAGGGCAGTGTAGATACGTTGTCAAGATCTAAAGGTTGTTGAGAAATGACTTCACCGACACTGTGGGAGACACGCACCTACTTTGAAAATTTAGATCCCTCTTCTTTATATAATATACTGGTTCTACTCTTTATTTTCAAAGTCCTTCTCATGCTAGCCACACAGTGACCTGAATCCTGAGAATGCTTCCTTCTAAGCGCGAACGTAATCTCTATTTCACAGGGTAATGAGTGCAGCCCAATCCTATACAACCAGAGCGACGCCTCTTACACATATCCCAGTGCAGGTCTCATTCTGATTCTCAGGTGAGTCCATTCCCACTGTTACTTGACTTTTCCAAATTACTATACATTGAGGCGTCTGTACAAAATGGATCAGCCCACTTGGGACTGGGATGCAGTCAGATGTGATGACTGCAGAGATTCACAATGTGGGACATATTCATCGTCTTGGTTGAGATAAAAGACATGCATTCCCACTGGGCTCAAAGGCTAGCCCTGGGGGGAGGATGAATTCTACTCTTCAATGCGCCATCATTGGCTTTTATTCCACATGGTTCTTTCCTGGGTTATGTTTACTCATAAATATTCTGTGTAAGTAAGATAATACCACATTAGGAGATCTGAAGAAAAATGAAATATTAGTATCAAGGCTATATAAAAGGGACATTTGTAAGATTTATTCAGCATTTCTTTTCTGTGAACCGCAAGTGGGTTCATCACAGTGACTTTTTTAGAAGGACTTCATGAAGGAAAACTGAAGTATAAATCAGCTAAAAAGAAGTAAGTGACATCTTAAATGTTTTTATCTTCGCATAGTTGCTTCTTAGGTCCAATTTTTAACCAGTATATTGTTGAATCAAAAGAACAACTGTAGTAAATCTCTTCTTTCCCCACGGATGAAGCCATCAGAGGTTCCTTGGGAAATACTCAACATCCATTGAGAATTGAAGGCAGGAGACCCCTTGTGTAAATCCAGATCCAAGACAAAGGCTGGATTTTCTGCTTTTATCAGATGGTTCCTGACCAGACATGGATACATCACTGGTATTCCTGAGTCTTTCCTGAGTCATGGCACCCTAAAATGCGTGTGTACAGGTGTCGTGGACATTCCCAGGCCTCGCTGACATAGTTGCACCCCATCGTGGGACACCAGAGGGGCAAAATAATTGTGGAGAACTCGTGAAATGTGGAAAATGGATCTGGAAGAGTTTGAAGGATGCATAGTTGGGCTCCACCGGAAGGCTGTGACTCAGGGAAGCCTCTCCGAGTCCTGTAGGTGAGAGTCGATGTCTAGGAAACAGGAAGTGAGGGAAAAAAAAAATATGTGAAACAAAACAAAACTCGTTAACAAGGTAGAGTAGCTGGAGTCAGTAGGATAAAACATAAAACTACTCGTCTTGGTAGTAGGCAGATTTGCATGCAGTGAGGCAGCAGGCCCAGCCCAGGGCCAAGCTCAGGGGATAAGAGCGTTGGCAGCCCTGGCTCAGCTGGGCCTGCAGGACTCAGCGCCGGGGCGTCTCCTCCACCATGGCTGGGACTCTTCTCCTCCTCACCACCGTTAGTCTCTTCACAGGTCAGACATGAGCAATGGTCCCTACCTCCATGGGGACCACTAGTGCCCAAACACAGACCCCGTATATCTCCTCTCCAACAGTTCTTTTCCTGTCCGAACTGGATTGTTAACGGAGATCTGTGTTTGCAGGGTCCCTCTCCCAGCCTGGGCTGACTCAGCTGCCTTCTGCATCTGCCTCTCTGGGACAGACAGTCAAACTGACCTGCACCCTGAGCAGCGGCTACAATAATTATGCTGTGGAATGGTTCCAGCAGAGCGAGGGGAAAGGCCCTCGGTTTGTGCTGCGAGTGGGTACTAGCGGTATTGTGGGATCCAAGGGGGATGGAATCCCCGATAGATTCTCAGGGTCAGCCTCTGGCTTGGAGCGGTACCTGACCATCCAGAACATCCAAGAGGAAGATGAAAGTGTGTACTACTGTGGGGTAAACCATGGCAGTGGGAGCAGCTTTGTGTAACCCACAGTGCCACAGACAGGGGGGAAGTGAGACAAAAACTTCTGCCCTGTGCTCAGCTCCTTCTCATTGGACTGACTCAGTGCTGAGGCGTCCTGCTGACCCTGCTTGGCAAATTCTTCCTTCCCAGACAATCGGTATATTCAGCTGCATGTTCTCCTGGTGCCAAAATTTTCTCACAAGCGCCTGATACATTGGAGTTTGTATGTAGACATGTGTGCTTCCTCCTTCACCGGCATTTTGGTGGATTTCTAACTACACATGATAGAGCTGTTCACAGGGCACTTACTATATAATATCTGTGCTTACCTTGTGTCTCTTTGGGGCATATTTAACGTTGTGAGTTTTCCACACAGGATTAGGCGGTGAGGGCCGGGGAGTTAGCTCAGTGGTTCCGGCGCCTGTCTTGCAAGCACAAGGGCCCGGGTTCGATTCCCCGGTAACCACATAACAATACTGGGTGTGGAGACCCACACCCAGCAGCAACCAGTACCACATACCACAGTGCCGGGCGTGGTGGCTCATGCCTGTAATCCCAGCACTCGGGAGGCGGAGGCAGAGGCAGGATTGTGATGTGAGTTTGAGGCTGAGCTCAGGGCCAGCCTGAACCACAAAAGCGAGACCCTGTCTCAAAAAAACCTAAAAAAAAAAAAAAAAAAAAAAAGGATTAGGCGGTGAACATTTTGCTTGATACTCTGGAGCTTGACCTCCAATATGATCACATATTTTCAGCTCTTTCCCACTCTTCCTACTTGCTGTGAATAGGTGACTTTTATCCCTATGTTGGGTAAGCCTTCTCTCCAGAGTACCACCTCCTGCTGACTCTGGTGCGCTTTAAAAATTTATTTATTTATTTATTTATTTTTTAATAAGGAGGAGTTGTCCCAGTTTTTGGAATTCTGCAGTACTATGATTTTACAGTAGGGGGCGATGTGGGCACACAGTGATTTGTTCTCCATTCCGCTTTGGACTTCTTTAAATTCCTGGCTTGGATTCGTCCCGCTTTGCAGTGCCCAGCGGGGAGGAGAGAATGACTGTGAGTCTGTTTAGTCCACTAGGCCGTCAGTGAAGGGCTGACTACATCCCTCAAGCTGATTCCTGCCCACGACGGTGGGTCAGTCAGAACTGGGTTGGGGGTTGGGTACTGTGGTGACATCTAATTTCTCACACACACACACTGGACTTCAGTCCTAGCTGGATTTTCTTTTCATTTATGAGACTTTATTTTTGGCCCTTAACTCAGGATATTTGCTTTTCTCTAGCACCAATTTGGAGACACCATTGCTGTCTTCGCCTAGCAGCCATCTTCTCTTTTCCCCATTTTTATTCTTGAGGAGGCCATGGAGTAAGGGATATGATAGAAGAGAAAGTTGAATCAACCCTAGAAACCAATCCTGGCCCCACATCTTTCAAATTAGAATTTTAAAACTATTATAATGTTGGAATATATCAAAGACAAGGACAACCCTTCACGAGTCAGTGAGGTTTCTCTTCTGCATGTCTTTATTTCATTTATTGATCTTAGCCTATGGCTACACCAGAGACACCTCACGGATTAAGGTGGAATACTGTAAACACAAATAGTATCCAGCGAAGCTGTCGCCCTTGATGTGGTATATCTGCTAGATCAGATTAACTGAGCCTCAGTGGTATGGCTGAGAGTCATTAATCCTGAAATGAATGCTTTTCCATGCTACTGATAGATAGTACTTAGTGTCTGAGAATATACATTCTCACAAGACTGGGCAACATAGTTACAATGTTGTTCCACAGGGCGTGGTGAGCATACCTGTAATCCCAGCTTCTCTGGAGGCTGAGGCAGGAGGATCACATGTATAAGTCTGCTTGGGCAATATAGTGAGAGCAAGCTTCCAAAAAAGAGAGGCGGGGTACACTGGGTATGCAGGCCAGTGGGTTCAATTCCAACCACAGAAAAAAAAGAACAAAAACAAGAAGAGAGAAACAGGGAGAGAAAGAAAAGCCCTAAGACAATATTAAAAACCTCTGCTATGTCAAAGCATCTTAGGGAACTAAAGTTTCTGTACATTACACAAAACATCAAGTTGGAACATTCTGCTGTTGAAATCTAGTTTTTTAAACAAGATAATCAGAGTGAATCACATATCACAGTCCATATTACCACGGAGTTGGAGATGAACTTCTGAAGCATATGGAGTTAGTCGTAGCAGTGAGCCTCCTAGTGTGCTGGGAATCATACGGTTCACAAATTACCAGACTGCTCCTTTCAAAGTAGACAAAATCTCACGATCTTCACTCCCAAGCAGCCTCAGGAGAGTCTGACTCTGTGGTTGAAAGATCCAGGGGTAAGGCCGTTCCGAGCATGCGCGGTGCACGCGGTGTGACGCCAACAATCCTATGACCTTTCAGCTGCTTCCCTAGTAGAATTGACGACTCTCCAGAGAAAACGCGTGGAGTTCTTGGCAAGGGCTCATGGGAAAGTCACAATGCAGCTCCTTAAAATTCTAGATCACCATGGAGACAGACCGCCTTTAAGGGAAATCGTAGAGAGCTGGGAATTTAGCTCAGTGGCACCGTTCCTGCCTCTCACACTCACAAAAGTAACCTGTCGAATGATCCTGCTCCCAATGGAGATTGGAAACAATCAATGGAGCAGGTATCAATATGTGTACATGATCAGGTACGAATCCGGGGAATATAAACTAAGAAGTCAGGAGGCCCCCAAATACCAGTTACAGTGCATGCACAGCTGCTCTGTATATGGAATAAAAAAGAAGATAAGCCTCCACTTCCCCTAATTCCTTCTCACGATTCACCATCCTTTGTCTTCTAGGCTGGAATTATGAACTAGGGAACGAAATAGGGAACGAAAACCTCCAGATTAGAGATGGAGAGTGACAGTTTCACTATAGACACTAGGTGGCGCTGTGCACCCAGTCCTGAGGATCAGCTGAGCAATGTTTCCCCAGGTGCTGGGCCCCTTAATGTGTGGTCAGTAGAGCAGGAGAATTCAATAGCTGTTGTCTGGCCAGCTGGGCTGCCTGGAAAGGAAGCTCATTTGCATGAAAACTCTGCCCCAAGCAGGGTGTCAAGTTATAATGGGAGCTGTGGAGCTGCTTGTGGGCTAAGCAGTCTTGGGAAGCGCTGCGTGGGCTCTTCACACCATGGCCTGGGCTCCTCTCCTCTTCACGCTTTTGACTTATTGCACAGGTCAGAGGGGATTTTCTAGGCTGGGAGCGGAAAAGGCGACAACGTACATCGCGCCTCAGTCCACTCTCCTGACCACGCATTCTCGCATCTGTCTTTAGGGGCCACATCGCAGGCTGTGGTGACTCAGGAAACTTCGCTGTCCACGACTCCTGGAGGGACGGTCACACTCACCTGTGGCTCAAGCACTGGGGCCGTCACAAGCAGTAACTATGCTGCTTGGGTCCAACAGCAACCCTACCAATCACCCAAGGGTCTAATAGGTAGCGCTAGCACCCGTGTCCCCGAGGTCCCTGTCCGATTCGTGGGCTCCCTCCTTGGAGACAAGGCCGCCCTCACCATCACGGGGGCCCAGCCTGAAGATGAGGCTGAGTATTACTGTGCGCTGTGGTACAGCAACCATTTCCACGGTGACACACGCAGATGGGGAAGTGAGACAAATACGCTCTGTCCAGACTCGTCCTGTGCTCCTGACATCCTAGCGTTCTGACACTGGGCTGCATTAGCCAGTGGGGGCTTACCTGACCTTCTGTTCACGGCTCTAGAGAAGACCATCTCATCCATTAGCCAAAGCTTTAAACTATTTTTAAATATCATTTTATGATAACCATGTTTTCACTGAAAGTACTCAAAACTTCTGTCATCCATTGCACAATAGCGGACTGGAGTGGAAACACACACACGCACCACTGCGAAGAGAAAAAGACAGGAAACATTTTAGAAATGGGCAAAAATCTTTCACGAATATTTAGAGAAGTCTCAATCAATCTAGATTTGTTTTGTAAAAAGTTAAAAATAAGGAGTTTAGGTAAGTACACTACTCCAAATACTTCAGCCGCTGAAAATTCTTCTGCTGCATCCTGGTCGCTACTCCTCCCTTGTGTACTGGAGGAAACCCTGGGCCCAGGAGGAGGAAAGTCCCGGATGTTTCTTCCCGCTCTGCACGCTCCCTACAGAGAATTCCCAGAGGCCAGCGTGTACCCATAGGGCTCTGGATTATGGGCTCTGGACCGGAAGGTGTGGATGGATGATACAGGTCATCAAGAATAGCAAAGAGAAGAGCTCTGGTGTATTCTGCTGAGTCATTTCAAGCTATTGAATGGATAAACAGTATCCATATTTTCCATCCATTCGGCAGGGTGGAAATGCTAGAATCTTTGTGTCTGAGGGAATGACTTCTCTTCTGCGCCTTCATGGGGGGATTTAGGTAAAGCTGGGAACACCAGGCAATGGGACCCTCAGAAGTGAAGGTCTGCCCCAGGAGGGAGCTCAGGGTGGGTCTAAGACACTCCCCTGGGATACCAGGAAGCTGATCAGGGCTACCCTGCCCGGGCCTGGCCCAGCTCCTCAGGCTCTGCTCTGCGCAAGTGGCAGACTGAAAGTTCTCTTGGAAACGTGTTAAGAATTCTTTCACTATTTCGCTTTTCACCCCCTATTACAATACTGGCTTCCAATACTGTTTATTTAAGCTAGATAGTCCGTACATATCTTTAGTCTCTTTTGCGTTTCCTTGGTCTGAACTTGTCATCATGGCTGACTCCTCTATCCAGAGTATCATAATATGCTGAAATTTCTATATCGGAATGTCCTAAATGGTTTGGAATTCCCCACCTAATTTCATTAAAGGTAGATCGTAATCTACCAAGGGAACTTCAGCTATAGCATGTGTTCCCATTCTGCTCAGATTCCCATGAGACAACAATCTTCTTCTTGTTTAGATGATGATAATAGAAATGCCGTAAGCTCTGCTAAGTTCATTCTTGTAAATGTCCCAGCATTGGTACTGACCCCACAAGACACGAGGCTGTGTGTGTGTGCGGGTGACTCACAATGAGAGTTGTAATTACCTTTAATGTGGAGTCCTGGGCTCATGGTCCAGCCAAACGGAGGAGGAGAGACACTCTAGCTGTGCTGTGAACAGTTTATTCAGCTGGGACTTTTAACGACTGCAGGCTGATGGGATTATCACAGATAAGAGAGAAGCTTTTAATCCTTGGATGTGTTGGGAACACTGATCCAAAGCTGTGCTTTCTTGAGTCTTCTTCACTATTTAAATTATTCAGGCATCATTTTGAGATACTTTTGCTGAATATCTTCATCTTTGAATCTACAGTTTGTCCTAATATAACACACTGACCTAGGAATCACTGGGGAAATGTTGAGTGTTTATGTGATCACTGAAAGGTCGAATGCGGGGCCAGGAATGGAAAAGTCCAGCACTACATGGAGGAGTCATATTTAAAGATTTATTTCTGGGCTGGGAATTTAGCTCAGTGGTTCTGGCATCTGCCTGGCAAGTGCAAGTCCTTAGTTTGATCCTCAGTAACCACATACTGCAATTCTGGACATGGTGGCTCATGCCTGTAATCCTAGCATTCAGGAGGCAGAGGCATGAGGATTGCTGTGAGTATGATTGAGTATGATTGCTCACCTGGGCCACATAGTGAGTTCAGGGCCAGCCTGAACTACAAAGTGAGAACCTATCTCAAAAGTAGAAAAAAAAAAAAAAGAGAGAGATCCTTATTTGTATAGCTGTACCTGCAGCTGTAGGTATTAGCCTCTTGAGAAAAAGAGGGAATTCTCTTGTACTTCTGCTATTTTCCTGGATTGAGGAGTGAAGATAAAGTTGATAAAACAGTAACTTCTAGTGGGGAAAGTCATGCCCTGAATTTACCAGTGAGACTTTCAGAATTTCTATGATTTTGTTTCACAAACAAAAGATCTGACAAGTGGAGCAGAGTTTCACCTCAGATTTTAATAATTCTTCAAAAATGACATTCCACACCCCAGGTCTGCACAATCGAGCATTTTCTTTGCTGAAAATTAAGATACCATGGACATATTACAAATTAAATGTAGGTTATAATTTGAGGTAACACGATTACATTTCTGATGACACCAGACACTTCATTGTTAGGGAAAAGCAGAAGGAAAGGACTGTTGTTCAGCAAAGTGTTAGGATTTTGGAGACCTGTGTAGGTGATTTTCCTGAAGGAATTTAAAAAATCACAGTGTAATATGGGCCAGAGATATAGGTTAGTGGTTCCAGCTCCTGTCTTGCTAGTGCAAGGGCCTGGGCTCAATCCGATCCCCCTGTAACCACATACAATACTGGGCATCTCCATGCCCAGCAGCAACCAGTACCACATACCACAGTGCTGGGCGTGGTGGCTCACGCCTGTAATCCCAGCACTAAGAAGGCAAAGGCAGGAGGATTGCTGTGATGTGAGTTTGAGGCTGAGCTCAGGGCCAGCCTGAACTACAAAGTGAGACCCTGTCTCAAAAAAAAAAAAAAAAAAAAAAGAAATGGAAAACTAAAATTCACATTGCAAGTAATTCAAATACATTTTGATAAGTATTATAAAACAGTAGAAATAAGCAAGGTATGGTGCTACACACCTATAATACCAGCACTGTGGGAGGCTGAAGAAGGAGGATCTCAAGTTTCAGTTCAGCCTGGGTAACTCAGCAACTTAGCAAGATGTCATCTCAAATAAAAAATATTTTTAAAATGTCTGAGAATATAACACAGTGTGAGGGACCTGGCTTCAAGCCTCAGTCCTGAAAACAACAATAACAATAGCAGCAACAATAAAAACCAGTCATACGTATAGATTAAATTATACACCAAGGAATAATATTTTCAGCTTCTATGGGATAGCTAGCATGCTAAGTTGTCATTTGTGCACATTTTTATACTCTCCAGAGTCAGAAATGCACTTGAGGGAATCAAAGCATGCCAAAATCACACCATTTGGAATTACACCATTCATACCCGAAGAGTAGTAACTTGTTAAAATTAGCTGGGATCAACACTGAGATTTCATCTCACTCCACGAAGAATGGCTACTATTTCAGAATTAGCCATCAACAAATGTTGGTGAGGCTATGGAGAAAAGGGAACCCTTCTCCACTGCTGGTGGGAATGTAGACTTGTACAACCTCTGTGGAGATCAGTTTGGAAATTCCTCAAAAAGCTAGGATTGGAGGTCCCATTTGACCCTGCTATTCCTCTGCTAGGCATATACACAAAGGAAATAAAAGACTTATTTCATAGGGACATATGTGCACCCATGTTTATAGCAGCTCAGTTTGTGATTGCTAAATCTTGGAAACAACCCAAATGTCCATCAACTGGAGACTAGATAAAGAAGATGGGGTCCTTTTATAGAATGGAGTATTTTTAACTCTGTCATTAAAAATGATAAGATTAAGTCATTCATACTCAAATGGATGTACCTTGAGGATATCCTCTTAAGTGAAATAAATAGGTTACAGATGTGTATATATAGTATCTTTTCTCTGTTATGAGAAAATGAAGTTGTAAATGAGTTGTAGTATGTATAGTTGATATTGTGAAATAGAAAATATTTAAAAGGAAGGAGGATGTAGGGGCAAATAATGAAGGCAAAAAGAATATGACAGTAATAAAGCAAAAAGGAAAGAAAGTTTACGTATATAGGGGGTGGGGTTGCGGGGGGGAGGGGAAAAATGAGAATCAAGTTATGTGATATTCTGGTACAATCTCTCAATGTTGAATGCAATGATGATGTGTATTCATAATGTAACAATGAAGATTTGAATTTAAAAAAAAAAAGCAGACTAGCTGGGATCTTTTAAACCTCTGGGCCAGGGGGAGGTATGTGTCCTGTGACCAGCAGGAGGCACTGTGGGGCTGCCTTGTGCTTCCTACAAAGCTGCTAATCTACTCAGAGGACTATTGTCATGGAGACCAGGCCCTGTGTTACTGATGGGAATCTGGTGGCCTGGTCTCTGGATTGGCAGAGTTCTGTAAGTGGCTTTGTGTCCTCTCTGCAGGTGCTTCCTCCCAAGCATCCCCGAGGGGCACAGCAGAGCTTCCTCCTCCTCAGCCATGGGTGAGCTGAGCTCCAGCACCAGAGCTCAGGGAGGGGTCCAGGCAGGTCTCAAGAAAATTCATTTGCATAAACAAACCCTCTTCTGGCAGAAGTAGGAGAAAAGGAGGCCTGGGGCCGCCCAGCCTCACTCTGAGCTCAGAGGTGGTGTCCACCATGACTTGGAGTCCCCTCCTCCTGTTGCTCCTGTCTCACTGCACAGGTAGGACAGACCTCTCAGCCATGGAGCAGCCTGCAGCCCAAGACCCTCTCTGCTGGCTCAGTAGCTCCAATGGGCTTCCGCCCAGTCCTTACCCTGTTGTCCCCTTGTATCTGTGTTGCAGGTTCCCTGTCGCAGCCTGTACTGACTCAGACGCCCTCCCTCTCTGTCACCCACAGAGCGTCTGCCAGACTCATCTGCTCCGCGAGCGGGGGCATCAGTGTGAACGTCCACATCATATCTTGGACGCAGCACAGGCCAGGGAGTCCTCCCCGCTATGTGCTGCGCCACCACACACATGCAGACGGGTACGACTCCACAGCCCCCAGCCACTTCTCCGGATCCAAGGATGCTTCTTCTAACACAATCACTCTCCAGATATCAGGGGTCCAGCCTGAAGATGAGGCTGACTATTACTGTGGCACGTGGGACGGCAATACAAAGACTTACACAGTACCTCAGTCCCAGAAGGAAGTGAGACAAATATCTTCTCTCCGTTTTCTGATGCAATGAATGCTGTTGGTGAGTGTGTCCTAGTGTAGGTTATAGGGTGACTGCTGTTGTCATTGTTTTTAGCAAACACCTGAATTGCTAAAAAAAAAAAAAAAGGAAGATGTCTTCTATTCCCTCAAAGAGTTCATTGGAGCTTTTGTTAATGACAGGCTCTACCCATCCCTCCTGCTCCCCCCAGCTGTCTGAATTCCCTAAATACACTCGCAGCAGAACCTCAGCCCTTGCTGTGGCCACACACTCAGCTATTCTTGTTTCATTGACCCCTTGTTGTCCCTCTGCAGCAAAGTCTTTTCATAAAAAGCTCAGCTCAACAGACTTGACTCAGA
>PVIR01042925.1:0-11998 GCA_004026965.1 Petromus typicus | reverse complement strand
TTGCTGAATTTATTTATTGCTGGTAAGAGTCTTCTGCTGGAATTTTCTATGTAATGAATCATATCTACATAAACAGATAATCTGAATTCTTCCTTTTCTTTATGTTTCTCTTTTATTTATTTGTTTTGCCTGTGTTCTGGATAAAATTTTGAATGTTATGTTGAACAGGGGTGTTGAGAGTGAACACCTTGGATTTATTCCTAATTTTAGGAGGAATGTTTTTACTTTTTTTCCCACTTGTTCTGATATTGGTTGTGGGTTTTTCTTTTTTTTTTTCTTTTTTTTTTTTAGGTTTTTTGAGACAGGGTCTCGCTTTGTGGTTCAGGCTGGCCCTGAGCTCAGCCTCAAACTCACAGCACAATCCTCCTGCCTCTGCCTCCCGAGTGCTGGGATTACAGGCGTGAGCCACCACACCAGGCACTGTGGTATGTGGTACTGGTTGCTGCTGGACCCAGTATTGTTATGTGGTTACCGGGGAATTGAAGCCCGGTCCTTGCGCTTGCGAGACAGCCGCTGGAACCACTGAGCTAACTCCCCGGCCCGGTTGTGGGTTTTTCTTAACTGGCTTTTGTAGGTTTGATGTGATATTTTTCTGTGCCTATTTTTCTATGTTTTTAAAATTATGAATTAGACATCAGATTTTATGAAAGTCCTTCTCAGCATCTATGAGATGGTGGTATGATTTTTATCCTTACTTCTAATTATGTGGCATGTTACATTTATTGATGCCTGTACACAGTGACGTCCTGGCATCCCTGTGATGAAGCTGATTTGTGATGTGTGAGCGTCTTAATGATTTGTTGCATTCTCTTTGAAAGTGTCTTTGGAGGAATTTTGTATCTCTACTCATGAAGGATGCTGACCTGTAGTTTGCTTTCGAGCTCTTGTCTGGGTATCACAGGTAAACTGTGGCTATTAGGTATCACCTGTGACTTAGGTATCACAGTAATGCTGATTTCAGGGAAGGAATCTGACAGCACTCCTTCCCTTTCAACTTCACAGAAGAGTCTGAGAAGTTAATTCTTCTTTGAAGTTCTGGCAAACTCTGCCAGGGAATCAAAGAGTCCCTGGGCTGTGCCTGGCTTACTTCACCTACCATGATATCATCCAGTCCATCCGGGTACAATAGCACACATTTGTAATTCCAGTTAATCCGGAAGTTCAGACAGGAGTTTTGCAAGTTTGAGACCAGCCTTGTCAGCTTAGAAAGACCTTGTCTCAAAACGAAAAATAAACAGTGTTGAGTATGTAGTCTATAGCTCAGCCCAGATACTCTGGGTTCAGTCCCCAGTACTGAAAAAAATTCTCCAGATTCATCCACGTTTTCACAAATGACAGGATTTCTCCTTTTTAAAAGGTCAAATATTATCCCGCTGTGTGTGAAATACATTTTTTTTTCTTTCAACCAGCAGTGATGAAACTTAGGTTGATTCTTCATATCTTGAGTATTATAAATAAAGATGCAATGAGTATACAAACATAAGTGTCTTTTCCAGATGATAATTTCATATTCTGTCCACATTTGGAGTAACCTAGTTTGAGAGGATGTGCTAGGCTCCTTCCTGCACATTGTGTTGCAGGAATCAAACCGTTTCTCTAAGCAGCTTTTCCTCTTTCAAGGAGAAATGATACCCATATCCCACAGTGTGGGTGCTAGGGATGGCTATTGTTACTAGGTCTGCCAGTGTCTAGACCAGAAGTAGAAAATACTTTTCTTAAGGGGAGACATCTCATGTATTCACAGTGATTTGTTGTTGTCATCATGAGTCGAACACAGGACCTTGTGCTTATCAGGCAGGTGTGTTACCACTGTGCCAAATCCCCAGCCCACAGTGATTTTAACATATATTGTAATACTGAACTTATACAGGTTGTTTTAACTTATTATTTGAATCTCTGGTGTTATGCAGTAAAAGTCCTCATTTCCATTGACATTAATATATCATTGATATATGTGATCTGACAAATGTGTGCAATATTACCAATATTTTTACTACTACTAAGCTAATTGGAAATTATTTAATATTTCCTTGATGTTCTTTTATACTTAAGATGCATTTGCTTGTCCACATAGTAAAATCATCACGCTTTAAAGTCCCGTGTTCGTTGTCTTCATGATTGTCAGTTCAATGAAGTTACTTCATTGGTTTTGTTTTGCTTTTAATTTTAGAGATTTCTTCTCCTATTTTTATTAAATTTTGATTTATGAGTATGTAAATTATATTCATAATTTCAAAGTCAAATCAATATGCATGATAGATTTTTGAGAAGTGTAGCTTAGTTTCGGGCTTCTCTCTGAGTAGTTAAGCAAATAATTATATGCAATGAGATGTTGCTTCCTCAGAGGACGTAGCATGCCCTGTACACTGGGCACAGTTTGCACTTCAGTTGGTGTATCCTGGACCTTACACCATCACGGGAACATCACTACATGATGAAGATGTCTCAGGGCGTCGTCAGCAGTGCTCTGGTGACAGTCATTTGTTTTATTTCCCATCTTTGGAATTGTAAATTTTACTGGGTTGAGGTATCTTGTGCATTTATCTCATTGTATTTTTTGCCAACGTGCCTTTGAGATGTATTTCTAAAGGTGAGATTGGCCAAGAAAATTCATACAAGTTTGTTGAACGTTGCCATATTCTCTCCTGCGGTGATCACACCTTATTGCATTCTCATTAGCAGTGCAAAAGAATGTCACTTTCTTCATAGTTTCATCAATAATTTATTTTTAAAAGTCCTGACTCTTACCATTTTGTGGGGTAAGAAATAGTATTTTAGTGAAGTTTTTATTTTTTCAATTACATTCTGTCATATGTACAAGGTACATCTGAATTATTTTCAGCATTTTCTTTCTACATTTCTATTTTTTAAGAAACGATTAGATTACTTTTTGTTATAGATTGCATTTTTCCATGTCATCATTAATATTTTACTTATAGTATTTTATACATCTAAAATTTTATGCATATTATAATTTTTAAGTAGTGAGCTTTGGAAAATGTATGTTTCTCCAATGAAATGAGATTTTTCTTATAAAGAATAATTAAAACATTGAATGTAATGAATTTGTTTCATCTTCTCCACTGGTAACAAAATTTTTTATCTCAATAATCTTGATAATTATTAACTCTCATGTCATGTCACTTATTTTATTTTTCCTAAAGTGTATTTATGACATTCAGAGTAATTTTGAATTTGTGTCTTTATATTTTACTGTAGCATTTCTTAGATGCCACCACAGTTTGTTTGTCAGATAAACATAAGTATTAACAAAGGTAGGATTCATTTTTTTTAATTCAAATCTTTATTAGTACATTGTGAATACACATCATCATCGCATTCAATATTGAGAGTTTGTCCCAGAATATGACACGACTTGATTCTCATTTTTCCCCTTCCCCCACCCAGCCTGCAACCCCCCGAATCTCCCAAACGTGAGTTCTTGCAGGCGCTGATCAGTCATGAAGGACTGGTGTGGAGAAAGGGTGCAGTAACATGCTCAGTGCCAGGAAGCTTCGCGTGGTCCCCACACACTGTTTCTGGGTCTGTGGCTTAACTGTCACTAACATTTGAAATTCCTCACTCATAAACGGAATAGTTTCACTAGAGATACCATTCAAGAACCTTCTCGAATGAAAATTATGCGCTGCTTAACTATTGTAAAGTATAAAATGATCTGGCTCATTGAGTGACATAGGGGCTGACTGAAGTTCTACAACTTTGGGTTGATATATAGAAATTAATCTCTTCAGTGAGGGCACAAAACCAATCTATATGTACACTGTTCATCCCTCCCATGGCGCTGCACTGTATTTTAAATTGTATCTCTTTGGGTTGTGTCCTATAAACACAGAGCTCACACAAGGTTGATGAGCTACTGATATGTCTAGATTTATAACTTTATGAAACTGGAAAGCCAAAAGTCTTGTTTAATTTGTGAAAGTATTTAAAACAAGTCACAGTCATTTAAACAAAGTTTTGCTTCCTATGGCAACTGTGATAGTTCTACATGAATTGCATCTTGAATACAAGTGTAAAGTTGTCTTTTCACGTTATTTTAGAGTGTGGAGGTACACTGACTGGTACTTACGGCTCTCTCCAGTCTCCGGGCTATCCTGGAAATTACCCCCCAGGAAGAGATTGTATCTGGAAAGTTACTACCAGCCCTGAACTTCTGATAACATTCACTTTTGGGACCTTGAGCCTGGAGAACCATGAGGACTGTAGCAAAGATTATCTGGAGGTAAACAATTATATTGATCTAGAAGGTATTGTGATATGATTACAACTCCTGACACTATAGTTGGATGATGCCCGTGGATAGCTCCAGTTTACTAGCAATAGTTAGATATGTTTCTCAACAGGCATTGAATGGAAGTCTTGCTAAGCCTCTTTTCTCATTTATCTCACTTTTGTGCTGGTTCTTTTGGGTTCCGGTTGAATCTGGGAAAAAGGCTACCTTCCCTTCCCTTGTTCTTTCCTAGCAGAATTCATAATAAACGCCAGGCAGTGGTCCTTCTCTGGAGGGTGGAGCCTCAGCTTCAGGGGTCTGTGATAAACCAGCAGGGTGTCTCACAACTTGACTGCAGGGCTCCATGGAGAATAAGTTAATAGTGATTGTGTCAAGATGAGTTGATAAGTGATGAATCTATGGAAAATATTGAAAACTGTTGCTGGGAGAAAGAAGCAGCCTGAACTACTCTTCTGTTCCATTTATGAAAGATTCAAACACAGAAGAGGAAAATGGGATAATCATGTACCAATATCACCTGCATGTTGGCACATAAAATGCTGCTTTCCATTTTTTGACTGAAAAGATCATTGAGGGGATTGAGTTCTTAGGTCATTCCTGTATTTCTTATCACCATAAATCTCAGTGCACCTTGTACTAATGCTAAAAAGACAATAAGCTTTTCCAAATCCATTAGAGAAGAGGAGAGTGCTGTGGAATTATTCATAAGGAGAGAAGGGTGCAGCTGTCAAACAGTCTATCCAAGTTGAAGTCATTAGTAATTTAGCAGCTGTGATAATGGATTTGAAACCTTTGGGAATGACTGCACCATCTTCCTCTCCTTGGAAAAATTTAGAAAAGAACATTTTAAATGTTGACAGTAAAAAATGAGTTACCTTGAAATTAATATTCAATAATTTCCATTAAATTAAAATTAGAGCTATTTACTCCTATATATTAACTTTTGCCTGCTTTATAATAGGAGGTGTCAATCATTCTGACAGTATTTAAATATCTAAATAGCTGTATTTCAAGGAACTAGTTGAATATGTTGGTTCAAGGGGGAAAGTAATTTAAATGGATGAAATTGACTACATTAAAATCTTTAGTTTATTGACTCCTTGGTGCTCTGTGTGATACAGCCACATTTTAAAGGTTAACATTATTACTTAATGTATTAAAGATCAATAATGAGAAAGTTTTTAGGATCATATGATCAGCCTTGTGTACTTCAAAGTTACTAAACTATACTCTTAAATTCATTACATTCCTCAAGCCATTACTTACATTTTATCTAATGTGACACCCGCAACTCTCCTAAACACCTCCACCACATCGTGAGTTGGCATCAGTAGTATTCCTTCTTCCACTTTATTTCATATATTCATTTTCTTTTTCTAGATCACTAAGAATCTATTAGTTTAAACCAAGTATCTGGACTAAGAGGAATTTATGAAGGGAAACACTCAGATTAGTAACATCATGCGAAAAATCCAAAATACACATTCAGTCTCAGAACTGAAACTGAGACAGAGGACAAGGCATCTGGGGTAATGGGAAGTCTCTGAACCCCAAATATGTGCTCACTGTGTATGCAGTAGGGACACTCCCCAGGGCCATCATTTTTAAATGAAGGTGTTCCCAAAGTTAGTGCACACAGTGACCTACTCTGCGAAAACCCACCCTCTCTGACACAGACCCTGCATGTTTCTGTTTCAGATTCGAGATGGTCCTTTCCACCAGGACTCCGTTCTTGGAAAATTCTGCACCACCCGCTCTGTCCCACCACTCCAGACTACGGGTCCCTTTGCCAGAATTCACTTTCATTCTGACAACCAGATTAGTGACCGCGGCTTCCACATCACCTATTTAACAACACCTTGTAAGTAACTTGCTGATTTGGACCTCGATATGCAGTTGAAGGACTGTGCTATGCTTGCAAGTGTATTTTAGGTGATGCTGAAGATGAGCCTCTCAGACAAATAACATGCCTTTGCAAATATCTCTCTCTCAGCTTCAGAATCTTTATTTCCCTGGTGTTTTATTATTAATACTGTGATATCCTTTGGCTCCTAAACTATGGGATCCACATCATGGTGAAAATGTACTAGATACCTACTAAAGTTAAATAATTTAGAACATCAGTTCTAAATTTGATGTTTGTTGTTGTGTGATTGGTTATTCAATGAGCAATGCATTCTATCTAGAGGTGTGTCCATGTTGTCTTTGGATTAAGTCCAACCATGCATGAGCTAGCTTCTAGTACTGCAGTGTCCTGGCTCCTAGAGTTTTATTTTCAGTCAAATACTATTTAGCCATCATGTTTTCAACTTGCATTGATATCTGAAAACAAAATCAAAACAAGTGAAACACTCTATAATTTTTATTTCGGGGATGGAGAAAATTTTGTTCATCAAATGTACCACTGTATTCTTAACAGGAATTCATAGGAGAGATATCTGTTAAGTCTTGGTATCAAAAAAAGTAATCGTATGTATCATCATTGTCCCCTGGTCCTTTTACTTTCACATCAAGCTCAATCTGCAGCCAACTTCCTGTAATTCCCATGGCTATTACTGTTTATACTTATCAACCTTACTTCAGTCACATGTTGCTATCTCAGATTCACTTTTTTTTTTTTGCTTCACATGTGTAGTTGTATTTTTTATATTATTTCATAAGATGCCTTAAATCAAATAGGCAGAGCACTAAGGTATTAAAACAAGCAGATTATAGAAGACAATGGTGTATCAAAGTCTGCTCACACAGTGCTATTCCCAGAGTGCAAATACAGCAAATGGAAAATCTTATAATAAAACATGACCCTATATAGGGTTAATAAAGTGGGTGTATGACATTTGTGTGTACATGTGTGTGTGTGTGTGTGTGTGTGTGTGTGTGTGTGTGCAAATTTCAGAACCCGGGTTCCAGAACCTTTCCTTCTCTTGTCTTCCCTTGTGTCTGTAGCGGATCTGCACTGTGGAGGGAATTACACAGACCCAGAGGGTGAGCTTCTCCTTCCCAACTTGCCGACACCATTGGCTCACAGCGGGCAGTGTGTCTACTTCATAACGCAGCCTCAAGGGGAGCTGATAGACCTCAACTTCACCCACTTGGAACTGGAAGGGCCGAGCGGCTGCTCCCACAGTTACATTGAGGTAACTTGCTAATCGATTCTCAGTTGCCCTCTGATGATGTCCATTGGCTTCCTTATATGATGCAGGTTGAGTTCGGGGCTTCAAAGGGCCATCAGCCTCCCAGCATCCAGATGACCAGAGATGCAGTTAGAAATGCCATTTTATACCCAATTCCAGACTCACCCAATCAGCATCTCCAGGATAGCAAGTCCACCAAGTGGGGTACAGTTTAGGAGCAACTGTTCTGGAGAAGAGATAGTAAAACAGACACTGGTAAGGGAATCAGCAGAGGCCAAAAGAGGAGCTGAGACTAGAAACTCGTTACAGTGCTGCAGCTTGTTACAGAGTATTAAAATGAACTCTGATCACTAAGGAGCATGCAATAAGCACAGCTGGTCAGATTTACTAATAGGATAAGATCTCAGAGATTACCTAGGATAATCTTATATGTGAGGGCATTCAACCTAGAGAAGAGTTATTTCCTGGTGACCCTACTAATTGGCCGCACACAGAAAGCTGCACTAAAATCACTGAGTAACTGTCACTTTAGAGTTGGCTTTTTTCCTTCATTAGTCCTTCACACTCTCCTTGGTGTGCTTCATCCTTAAGTGTGAGCGATGATTGTATTTGGGAAATATCCAACTAAACCAGACAGTGCTTGTTTGTTGGCTTGATACTTCTTTGGCTTAATTACTTGGTCAAGCTACAATTTAAAGTAAAGAACCAGAGATACAAAACACCTTTGATCAGCAACGCTTTTTATAAACTCAGAAAAGGATTTCCAATTTTGTTTGCTTGTGTGAGGTAAGCCAATTTGTTTTTCCAGGAAAAATCTATATAACCTACTGACCTCTTTCCTACATTTAGAAGAAACAGAACTTTAGCTTAAGATCTAGACATTATTAAAAAAATATATTGACCATAGCACCATGGCAAGATATATTTTTAGAAGTAGAATTGTTGGCTATTTTTTTAATTCAAATTTTGGTAGGTGAGGTAAATGAGTACATCCATTCAGTTTAGGTTTTGTAAAGTCTCTCATAAAGTACATTAAGATTTTATACTACAGAGCAATTTTAAATATTTTATGTTAATAAAACTTAAATTTTAAATAACAGTTCTTACTCCAAGAACAGTGAAACTGGTTCACAGTAGAGAATGCTTACTATGCACCATTCTGAGACAACATTCCGAGACTTTAAAATGGTATAATAAGTAAATAAAGATTATTATCTTCTTCTTGCTTGTCAGGTGTAGTGAACACTTTGTAAGTTACTTCACTGCATCTCTATAGCAAGTGTTATTATTCCTGTTTTAACCTCAGGAAACTGGAGCCCAAAGATATTGAGTTATTTGCCTGCTCATATGTCTGACAAATAGTGGATAGGAGTTTGAATTTAAGAGTTCCAGTTGTGCCAGTCTCTGATAAGAACAGAAATGCAGTAGGGCAATTGTGACTAAAGGAAATGTCTCCCCTAGTGAGAAAATTCTGAGGAATTTCCCAACCCCATACCTGGCTTTCTGCTCACAGGACCAATATGAAACCAAGTGCAATGGTTATCTCAGAGGGGCGAGAAATTCTAATACTCGGGGAATCCTGGGTGCCTTTCTGTCGGATTCCCTGCAGTGGTTCCAGTGGCTCTGAGGAGCTATTGGAGCCTGCGGAGTGATGGCTTCTCTCTGGCCTTGCAGTACACTCTACTGAATCCCAGTCAGTCATTGTATGGACTCCTCTGCATTGTTCTGAGAAGGGAAAAGATCATAAAGGTAGCAATCAAAGATGGAATTTTGTATACTAGAAGGGTAGAATGTTTGGCAGGCAGAATGGAACTAGAGTTAACTCATTTAAATTCTTATTCTAGTTCTGCTACTAGATGATTGTAGAACATTGGACAATTCTTTACGTGGATACTTCAGTGCTACTACAGCAAGATGTCCTATCTATTCTTCTTACTTTTACATGTCTAAAATCAAGGACATGAATGGCTAGGGAAGCTTAAAAATTAAAAAACTTTGTATAAATACAAGGTTGTCCTAGCCCAAATTCTCAACTCTAACCCTAAACTTGCCAGTTCAGTGAGCCAAAGAGGTTCTTTGGTGGTTGATGGTGCCCATATGCTGATGTTCACACCTACCTACAAAGTTTCAACAAAATTTCCATTATTTATGGAAAAACAAACAATGGACAGATCATGTAGATGATCTGAATAGTTGATTATCCTTTTCTGTGATATCTTCGACTGATCTAAACGAATACAACTAATCAATTTATAGAATTTAAACATCAGCATGAGTTTTAAACACAGCAAAAAAGTGTCTAATCTAGATCCTTGCTTTTACCAGGAAGAAAATGGAATCTCACTGTGATCTAAGTCTAGTTATTATCAAAACAGAACTTTGCTATATCTCTATAGGATTTAAAATGAATATATTCACTTAGATCATAGCTCTTCTCATCAGATCATTTTTGTCCACTGGGAAAACTAAAAATTATGTCTCAAAAGTTATGACTTATTGGGTGAAAAAACATCTTTTTCTCTTGATGCTCTTCAAATATGGATGTGGAAGAAAGAGATCCAGGAATGGAATGTAAATGGTAGAAATAGGATTTGTGACTTATTCTCCCAAATAGTGATTTTGTTTTTGAATGCTGGATTTAAAAATGGAAATGTTTCAGAAGGACATAGAAGGTGGCATTTTAGATACTACTGTGAGTTAGATGCTTTCATGATTTAAATCATTTTGTCATTTACTAACTCTTTTTATGAGGGAAAGCAGACTATCTAGCGTTTTCAGAAAAATGAACTGAGAAATTTTCAGACAGACATGAAAGATGACTGAGGAATGTTCTTTTGTGTGGGGACAGAGGCATTCCTAACAGCTTGCATCTTCTCACCATGTAGTCTGAGATGTTTTCTCATTATGTAGGTACTCTTAACAACCTAGATGTTCTGATCATGCAGTCTGAGATGTTTTGTTACCATGCCAGCATGACCTGTAGGTGAAGATTAAGATGTGCACTATTATACTATTTATTGCTTAATATATATCTTTGGGCTTTTTTTTTTTATACTAGGGATCAAACTCAGGACTTTGTACTTATGAGGCAGACACGGCACCTCTGAGCTATGTCCCTGGCCCATGTGTATATCTCTAATACATTATGTGGTTTGAAAAAAAATTTTTTTCCTCAGTAAAAGAGCGCCAAAACCATTCATTTGAGGATAAAACTTGACTACAAAAGATAATAGACTTGGTATTGTCCAGAGCCAATGTTACATATCTTTCTTCTTCTTCTTGAAATAAGAAGCCTGCATTTGCATGTTATTTCTTAGATTTGTATATCTCTCTCGACCAAGTTCCTACCTCTCAAAACACACATGTTGCCCAGGGAGGATGGGATTTGGCTACAAAAGAACAGTACAAGAACAAATCAACTTTTCTTTCTGTTTTTGTCACAGAGCTTTTAAATTGTATAGAATATTTCAGTGAATGCAATAGAAGAATTTTTCCAGATTAAAAACCAGCACCTCTCATTAATATTTCACAAGTGATGTAAGCCATCAGCATTCCAAGTAAAGAACACATCAGATAGCAATGAAAGTTTAATTTTGTATTCCCAAGGAATTCCAGTGATAGTCTGAATAATACATTCACAATTCCATATGACGTGAATGCTGAGGCTTGATGTAGGGTATGTAGGAAAATAAATAAAATATTTTTAGCTCACTGAGTTTTCTTGGTCCATCAGCAGCCCTCTAAGCCTCACCCCATTCTGGGGGGTTGGACAGGGAGAGGCCAAAGGAGGAGAGGTGGAGCCATACCTTCTAAAGATGGAGGAAGGCTCCTGGAAGATTGTCTGGGGCCATGGAAAACGACAAGAATGAAGGGCTACAGGAGCTGAGAAAGATACTTAATCTGAGAGGATGGAGTGATTTCTATTTAAATTTGACTAAATCACAAGTTTATCCTTGTTTTAGACCCCCATGGCACCGCAGCTCCGGTCAGTGAACAGACATTGTACACTTCTTCCCAATATAATGCAAATTATTAATGAAATGTATAAAAGGCACTTGGGAATCAGTGAAACCTTTCCTAAATGATTACTGAATTAAGAAGGAAGAAGATGCAAAAGAGTAGGTAGAAAACAACTGGAAATGACATGATGAAACTAAATCCCAGGCAAAACTCTGTAGTTAGGAAAAACCACCCAAAACTAGGGGAGATGAAAGAGCAAGATGGAAGATGGAAGCTGAAACACTGATAGTGTCTTTTCACTGAACCTTTTTCCTTACTCTACTCTCCCTTCTTCTATCCTCCTTCCCTCTGCCCCCTCTCTTGGAGATTAGCCCTCCACAACCCTCTCACACCTCCCTCACATCGATAGATGCATCCCAAGTCACAGAAGTCTTCCTTTTGTTATCTTTCTTGGGCACTGAAGCTCTATACTTACTGCCTTAGGTTAGTTGAGGGAGAGCTATGGCCTGTGAGTGGCCTATGATCTACGTGACCATATCTGTTTCTCTTCAGTGCACCTTCTGGTCAGTGTTTCATGGCTGTGACTCACAGAATAACTCATAGGGATACATTCATAAATAGAAGAGAAAGAATAAGGCCTCTGATCACAGAA
>PVIR01042924.1:0-12139 GCA_004026965.1 Petromus typicus | reverse complement strand
CTTTCTCATTTGGTAAAAATTGTTTTTGTTTTGTTTTGGTTTTGTTTTATTTCTAAAGCAGTCATTAGTTAATTTCTGTTTTTTTCCAAAAAGTAGTACACTGAATTATGTTTTAGAAAACAAATTTGATCTTTATATAAATTAGAATTAAAATATGTAGCTCAATTTGAAGTAAAATATGATAATTTAATTTAAGAAAATAGCCTTTATAGTTTGTTTCTTGTATTGGCATAGCTGGCTGTGGGTAAAAATTTACCTCTTCTCAAAAACCGAATAGAATTTTCCCACTTTTCCTTTCCTCTGAACAGCTTTGAGTAGGTCAGTATTATTATGCTCCTGCATGCACATAGACGGCACAGTGTGACTCGTAAGATGAAAAGTAGTGCAAGTATATAAAGCTACTTTATTAAAGTGTTACTATAGGGATTTATAAATATGTCTTATGCCATTTTTCTGAGGGTCTGTGAGTGTCTTTTAAATTTTCAAATGCCTTGGTGTGGAATTATTTATACTATGATTTCATTTGAAAAGTTTCTGTACATCTGTACAAATTACCCACTTTTAAATTGTGGTGTTTTTCTTGGCAGTTATTCACTTTCTACTTGATTAACTTACTACTGGTTACTAATTACTTTTTATTTTTAATTTATTTAAATTAATTAATTACTTTATTTTTCAAACAGGGTCTCACTTTGTAGTTCAGGCTGGTCCTGAGCTCAGCCTTGAACTCAGCAATCCTCCTGTCTTGCAAGCGCAAGGACCCAGGTTCCATCCCCGGTAACCACATACAATACTGGGTGTGGAGACTCACGCCCAGCAACAATCAGCATCACACACCACAGTGCCGGGCGTGGTGGCTCACACCTGTAATCCCAGAAGTTGGGAGGCAGAGGAGGGAGAATTGCTGTGACATGAGTTGGAGGCTGAGCTCAGGGCCAGCCTGAACCACAAAGCGAGACCTTATCTCAAAAAAAAAAAAAAAGATATAAAAGATATTTATTCCTTTCTTGGATGGAACGTAAAAGAGAGAAAGAGTTTGCCATTGGCATGCACTCACCTGTGTCATTGGCAATCTCATTTTCTGGGCAAGGGATACAATCAAAACAACAGGCCACCTTGCCCTCCCGAGAGGACTTTCGAAATCCTGGGTGACAACTCTCACTGCATACAGAGTGGGGGGTCTGAGGAGAATCAGATAGGTTTTGACACCTTCTCAGACTTCTACATGATCTTTCATAATTTCAGTGACAGAAATTAACTTCTCCACATGTTTACATCAAGTTATCTAAAAACTCTAGTTATTGAATTATACAAATATATAAATATTTAACAATATCATTAAATAAATCTGACTTTCCATTTAGCTCTCAGTGTATTGATAAATATTATTTAATTAGAAGTGTTGCTTGGGATTTAACTCAGTAGTTCTTTTTTTTTTAGGTTTTTTGAGACAGGGTCTTGCTTTTGTGGTTCAGGCTGGCCCTGAGCTCAGTCTCCAACTCACATCACAGCAATCCTCCTGCCTCTGCCTCCTGAGTGCTGGGATTACAGGCATGAGCCACCACGCCCGGCACTGTGGTATGTGGTACTGGTTACTGCTGGGGTGAGTCTCCACGCCCAGTATGGTATGTGGTTACCGGGGATCGAACTCGGGCCCTTGCACATACAAGACAGGCGCCGGACCCACTGAGCTAAATCCCCGGCCCTAACTCAGTAGTTTTTTCCCCTGCCTCAAAAGCAATCCCCGGTACCATTAATTAATTAATTAATTAAAAAGCAGAAGGGCGGAGATGCTTAGTGATCCCAGCGCATGTCTAGCAAGCACAAAGTCCCAAGTTTGACCCCCAGTACCACATACCACAAGGTCAGGTGTGGAAACACACATGCAAGCGCCACACTCAATAACCACACACCACAATGCTGGTGTGATGGCTCACGCCTCTAATCCCAGCACTAGGGAGACAGAGGCAGGAGAGTTGCCTTGAGGGCAAGGCTACCCTGGCCTACAAAATGAGTTCAGGACCAGCCTGAAATACAGAGAGAGACTGTCTCAAAAAAAAAAAAAAACCCTAAGTAAATAAATAAATAATAAAAAGAGGAAATGTTGTGAAGTTCTCTGTGTGACCACTTTCTGAGGGAAGCTGAAGGCACAGACACTCCAGTACTATACTGTAGATGTAGTTAATGGGGTACATTATGCATGACTAGGTCCAACATACCTCTGTAATTCCTGTAGCCCACTCTATCATAGCTTCAGATAAAGACAACTGTTGATCATGTGGAACATATGAGGAAAATGATCCTACTTTGACCTTAAGTCGAAGGCCTTCTGGAAAATTCCAAAAGTTAAGAATGTCATACTCTGCATCCGGTTTCCTTTGGTCATTTAAATTCACTTGATATCCAGCAGGATTTTTAAACTGAATGTTCTTCAAATAGAAGTGAAGCTAAAACACATTGATTGTACCATAATGAAGTGAATTCTTGCATTAATACATAAAACCTGAATGACGCAACCCCATTGTTTTTCATCTGCTTTGTAATGTAAATTTAACAACATCCAATGAACCCACAAAATGCCACAAATGAACACCTATGGGATGTTCTAAAATATAGTTTCATAATGTTCCTAAAATGTGAGTTTTGAGTGAAACTACTCTATATAAGCTCATTTGAATACAATTTGCGTGCGAATGTAAAGTAAAATTCAACTGTGGAGTCAAAATTCTCCACACCTATTTTCTTTCTGGTTATTTCCAGAGGAGTAACAAAAGGGGTTGCAAAATTCAATGAGAAAATTCACATTATGTATTCTCTGTAGGGTGTAGCACCATAAGGTAGTGTTCCTGCTGTTCTTCAGGAACTTAAACCTTAGATTTTCTTATGAAAATATTAGGTGAGCAGGATATTAAAATCCTTTGGAAAAGAAAATATAGAACTTGGGTCAGGGATTTAGCTCAGTGGTTCCGGCGTTTGCCTGGAAAGTGCAAGGTCCTGAGTTCAATTCCCGGTACCATATATCACAGGGCCGTGTGTGGTGGCTCACACCAATAATCCTAGCACTTGGGAGGCAGAGGCAAGAGGATTGCTGTGATGTGTTTGAGGCTGAGCTCAGGGCCAGCCTGAACCACAAAGTGAGACCCTGTCTCAAAAAAAGAAAAGAAAGACCCTGAATGAGAGTTAATTTTTCCCTTGACAGTGGACCTTGTTTTTGATGAGAGGTTCTATCCAGGTTAGATTGGCTTCTTTGCAATGAAACTCATTTGTAATTTCTTAATTTTTTAGAGGATGTATCCTAAAGTATTTACTTTGAGCTCCTGTGGAGCCCTTAAGATACATGGCAACCAACAGAAAGAAACATTACCTGCTTAGCAGAAAACCATATTCCTTCCTCATTTCCCATGGATTGAGTTTGCACTTGCTGAAGACGCATCTCATGGAGGGCATGCGCCACCGCATACACAGCATTGTATATATTGTAACTCTCATCACTCATGGCCACCTCCAAACGATTCGCAGGCAGCCAGGCCAGAGAGGCATTAGGTGTACAGTTTTCCAATGCACAGTCAGAATCAGATATAGAACAATGAAAATGCTCATACCAAAATAGAGTGAGGAAACTGTCTTCTGGGTATTTGGAAGGGTTAACTGTTTGAATAAAATTTTGGAAACCACAAATCTCCTCATGGTGCTTTGAAAATATGAGAGTCCCATGGAATGCTTCAAGTATAAAACTTCTGCCAGCCATGTCAGCATGCCACTGTGAGTTCGTAACCCAGACAGTCCGTGTCATAAGATAGTGCCCAATAGTATAGTTCACATCATTCAGACTTTCTGTGTCATAGTAAATAATAACCACATTGACTGGTGATGTGTCCCTGCTCAGGAGATCATGGTGCTGTGCATGAGAAAGAACTGACAAAACAGCATTTGAGATCATTTTCACGAAGGCCATGCAGACCCCATTTCTGTTCATCTCAGCTGTCATATCTAATAGAAACTGATGACCTTTGTAACCTTCTGTGATGACCAGACCCACCCAGGTCCAGCTGAAATAAAGCATCAAGGAGACCATGCCAAGAGCCAGAGATCTGTCCTTTGGGGCTATCTGATAGACAGAGGAAAACTGTTTGTTTTCACTCAGCATGGGGTCAAAACAGCCAAAGGTAAGCTAAAGGGGAAAAAAGTTTGGAGAAGTATGAGAAAGAGATTTGGACAAAAGCAGTCTTAGATTTAATTGATATTAAGCAAGAACTAGACGTGTTAGCAGATACTGATGCAATCTCTAATAATCTTACTCTTAAGTGAGTTTGAGGAGATAACTGATCAGACTCAGACTTGCAGAAAACTTTTTCTGCTTTACCCTCTTCTTACTGTCTGCTGTACCTAAAGAAAGTACGGGTCACCCTGAGACTCGGGGTGGTTTTTCTACATAAGGATATACACGTTCAGAAATGCATGATCTCACTCCGTCTCTCACCCTCTTCCGGCACCTGAAAATGCCAGCAGAAAAGACAGTGTTGTTTTTCTCACCCCACCCTCACCTGTGGGAATTTGTAGAGCTCCAGCAGCGTCCCGGTTTGAGCAGCTGTTGACCATGAAGCTCCTGTTAGTACAGCTATGGACTTCCTTTCTCTCATACAGGTGTAATTAGGGATTTCATCCTGTCCTGCCAGCAGAATGAGGGAGCTCTCCAACATCCTCCAGTGACTGTGCATGAAATTATGGAACTCATATCCCAGAGATGTGTTGGGTAAAAGATAAGGATCTCTATTGATCTCTTCAATAGCAAAAATAAAAGCTAGAACATTCTGGTAGTTGTTGGGCATAAGCCTGTGTGCAGAATATAGAGGTGATAAAACAGAAATAAGGATCATCTTCACATCCTGTATAATACCTTGTATGAACCAAATGCCTTCAACACTTCTCCAAATTTGTGTGCCAAACTTCTACACCTGAATGTGATTGCACGAGCAGCTTTATTTTTTGAGGTAATAAAGTTATATATTTCTTAGGAATGATATCATTATCCTCACAAGTGACCAGAAAGAGCCTGTTTCATCTCCCTGCAATTGAAAGAAACATTGACAAGGCTGCTGCTCATAAAGTGCGAAGTGTATGCTCAGTAATCTTAACACTCACAACTGTTAAAAATACACATTAAATTCATAAGCCATCCTTTATGTGGTACATTTTTATTCTGTAAACTGAGTTAAGACAATAACCTAGGGATAAATAGCTGAGATATTTAACCTGCTTTTGGAAAGGCTAGCTCTCATAAAGACTTAAAATGTATAGTCCTTGCAAATAATAACTTTATTTATTTTTTGTTTTGTTTTGTTTTGTTTTTTTTGAGACAGGGTCTCACTTTGTGGTTCAGGCTGGCTCCGAGCTCAGCCTCAAACTCACATCACAGCAATCCTCCTGCCTCTGCCTCCTGAGTGCTGGGATTACAGGCGTGAGCCACCATGCCCGGCACTGTGGTATGTGGTACTGGTTGCTGCTGGGTGTGGGTCTCCACACCCAGTATAGTATGTGGTTACCGGGGAATCGAACCCAGGTCCTTGGCACCGGAACCACTGAGCTAACTCCCCGGCCCAATAACTTTATTTTTAAATAGGCTCTTAAAGTACTTTATCAGCTTCCCCAACAATGGAAAAAAATTTTTTGAAACAGGGTCTCCCTTTGTAGTTCAGGCTGAACTCAGCAATCCTCCTGCCTCTGCCTCCCGAGTGGTGGGATTACAGGTGTGAGCCCCCACGCCCGGCACTGTGGTATGTGGTCCTGATTGCTGCTGGGGTGAGTCTCCATACCCGGCATCTCTGTATGTGGTTATCAAGGATGGATCCCAGACCCCTGCACTTGCAAGGCAGGTGCTGGAACCACTAAGCTAAATCCCTGGCCCTTGACTTGTAATTTTACAGGATGATACTTAACATATATAAGATAGCTAAGTTAGGAAGTGGAATGAGGTGGAGAGTGGTGTCTGCCTCAGCTTCCAACCCACAACAGTAAAAGCTAAAAAGATACTTTTATAAAACACAAATATCTCCCCACTTTCAAAAAGTGAAAAGGAACAGGAAAAGACCAAAAATATTAGAAAGAGTTCTCCTGAGTGGAAATGGTGCAATAAGTACTAGAGAACACTTACCTGTCCCTCCAAGGACCCTTGAGGCACTATATATTCTGTTAAGCAGAAAAATAAATTTCAAATAAGCACTTACTGTAAGAGAAATGATTCCTTGCTAGGCTTTATGTCAACACTACCAGTGAGATACAAAAAGGTTAAAAGGGAGAAAAATCCTGTGATCACCACGTCCCCATCCTTATGCACAATGCTGCTCATTCTGAGAAAGCAGTCTTCATCAGCCAAATTACACATTAAGAAAGGATGATGCAGGAGCAGGAAAACGATAGTCAACATAAACATTTCAGAAATTTTGGCAAAGCCCACAAGTGAAGGTGGAATTTAAAGCTTCAGTCAGCACATGTGTATGTCGTGTGTGTGTGTGTGTCTGTGTGTGTGTCTGTGTGTGTGTCTGTCTGTCTCTGGGTGTGTGTGTGTGTGTGTGTGTGTGTGTGTGTGTGTGTGCGCACACCTGCATGGGCTATGGACTGGGGTCAACACTCCAAGTCCCAGACTTTTTTCAATCAAGCCTCTCCTATGCACCTGGGAGAATTTCCCACCATTTTTGTCCCCTAGGATCTGCATCTGATTTCTGATTCCAGGTGAAAAACACAAGCTGGAAATTAAGTTTGAAGATAATCACTTTAACCTCCAGGCATCATGAACTCATCCAGGTTTTTTTATATAAAGGCCCTGTGGACCACCTCCTCTTAAATGGAGTAAACTCTAAGCTTATTTCAGCAGTTATTGGCATCTGGGATGACGCAAATTAATTGCATTAGAGGATTCTGTGTTAGGTGTTTGGTAAAAAGTTCCGAATGGAGCTATGCTGTATATAGAACACTTGGAAATCAAACCCGAAAAGATCAAGATAGGAAATTCTAGCCTCACATTTTCCATTTTCAAAGCAGCCACAAAACATCCCATTCGATGAAATGGAAACTAAAAAATAATAAAAACAATCAATGAATCAAAGAACTAGTCTTTGAAAAAATTAACAAGCTAGATGAATAAAAACTTGAGAAAAAAGAAAGACACAAATCAATGCAGTTAGAAATGAAAAGGGTGAAATTACAAGGAACACTGCTGAAATTATTAGCAGAAAATTATTGGCAACCACTTCACAAACCTATATGCCATAAAATAGGAGAATGCAAAAGAAGTGCAGAGATTCCCAGATAATTGTGATTTACCAAACTGAATCAGTATTTTAAAATACAAAATAATATAGGCTGGGAATCTAGCTCCGTGGTTCCAGAGGCTTCCTTGCAAGTGCAGGACCCCAAATTCCATTCTAGTAAGCACATACCACAATGCCGGGTGTGGTGACTCACACCCACCAGCAATCAGTACCACATACCACAATGCTGGGCGAGGTGGCTCTCGCCTGTAAACCCAGTAGTCAGGAAGCAGAGGCAGGAGGATTGCTGTGAGTTCGAGGCTGGCCTAGGCTACATAGTGAGCTCAGGGACAGCCTGAATGACCAAGCAAGACCCTGTCTTAAAAAACAAACAGGGCCTGGGATTTAGTTCAGTGGTTCTGGCACCAAGTGCAAGGGCCGGGTTACAACAATGTTGGTCGTGGAGACTCACACTCACCAGCAATTAGTGCCACATAGTACAGTGCCGGGCGTGGTGGCTCACGCCTGTAATCCCAGCACTCGGGAGGCAGAGACAAGAGGATTGCTGTGAGTTCAAGGCTGAGCTCAAGGCCAGCCTGAACTACAAAGTGAGACACTGTCTCAAAAACAAACAAACAAACAACCCTAAATAATCCAATACTGAAATTGAAGCAGTAATAGAAAACTTACCGACTAAGAAACACCCAGGACATGATAGACTCAATTGAATTCTATAAGAATTTCATGGAAGATCTAATACCAATATTCCTCAAATTCTTTTATGAAACTGAAAGGGAAATCTAGAATTACCCTGGTCCCTAGATTAGACAAAGATCCAGTGAAAAAAACAGAGAATTCTAGGCCGACATCTCTGATGAGCATAGATGTAAAAATACTCAGTAAATTAGTGGCAAACAGAATGCAACAAATCATCAAAAGGATGATACACTACAGACTAAGTAGGCTTCACCCCAGGGTTGCAAAGATAGTTCAATATACACAAGTCAGTAAATGCCAATGTTATATTAAATGTGGAAAAACTGAAAGCCCTCCCTCTAAATCAGGAACAAGACAAGGATGTGCATTGTCACCACTCTGGTTTAAAACAGCCCTCAAGGGAGCCGGGGAGTTAGCTCAGTGGTTCCGGAGCCTGTCTTGCAAGCGCAAGGACCCAGGTTCGATCCCGATAACCACATAACAATACTGGGCTTGGAGACTCACCCCAGCAGCAGTCATTACCACATACCATTGCCGGGCGTGGTAGTTCACGCCTGTAATCCCAGCACTCGGGAAGCAGAGGCAGGAGGATTGTGTTGTGAGTTGGAGGCTGAGCTCAGGGCCAGCCTGAACCACAAAGCGAGACCCTGTCTCAAAAAACCTAAAAAAAAAAGTCCTCAAAACGTTAGCCGCAACTATCAAACAATAGAAAGAAGTAAAAGAAATAACTCTAGGACAGGATGAAGTCAAAGCATCATTATTTGCAGGTAATATGATCCGATACCTATAAGACCTAAAAAAAAAAAATCTACCAAAAGACTCCCAGAATTAATAGCCAAATTCAGCAATGAAGCAGGATGAAAATCACACAGAAACCAATAGCATTCTTACACACTAATAATGAATTTACTGAGAAAGAAATTAAGGAAACAAAACTATTCACAACAGCATCAAGAAAAATTAAAAACCTAGGAATTAACCTAACCTCAATGAATTTAAGCATTATATGTCCTAAGGATGAGCTAATAATAATAACAAGAGTGATGTACACACCAATGTGCAGCTGAACCATTTAGCAACTGGCCTGGGTAACCAACAGAAGCGCAGAGGATAGGGTTGTTGCTGCGCTCATTGTAGTACATTTAGATGAAACCTACCACAGAGACTAATTTTACATAGAATTCAAAACCAAAGTACTTACGGGGCCCACAGACAGGGTTAGAAAACCAAACACCTTACATAATACGTTCAAAACACCTGTAAGAAAATCTTTAGTAGGGCCGGGGATATAGCTCAGAGGTTCTGGCGCCTGTCTTGCAAGCGCAAGGACCCCGGTTCAATCCCTGGTAACCACATAACAATACTGGGTGTGGAGACTCACCCCAGCAGCAACCAGTACCACATACCACAGTGCCGGGCGTGGTGGCTCACGCCTGTAATCCCAGCACTCGGGAGGCAGAGGCAGGAGGATTGCTGTGATGTGAGTTTGAGGCTGAGCTGAGGGCCAGCCTGAACCACAAACCGAGACCCTGTCTCAAAAAAAACCTTAAAAAAAAAAAAAAAAAAAAGAAAATCTTTAGTAAATAGAAAAATATGTAATATCTATAAAGATTAAAATATTTAAACACTCTACCATGTGTTTTCTGAACATATATATATAGCTTATTGTCAAGGGAGTGATGTCCGGAGGATGTCAATTATTTCTCAAATTTTAGCTCCAAACTAATTTTATTACATTTATAATGAAACAACTAGAAATTGGATTAAAATATTCTAATCTTTTTCTATATCAAAGTAGTACAAAATTATACTATTCTTTAGAAATACAATAAAGGGCTGCATTTTCAGATATATAATGTAGTCATAGTCATTTTAATTTTACTTAACTTAATAAGTTTAATTCCTTTGATCGAGGCATAGCGGTTGAATAAAATTGCATATATTGAAAATGTAAACATAAATGTGTGAATATTTGACTAAATTGGGAAATGACTCCCACAATTTCTCTAGTTAATGTACCTACCAGCTAAAATAGTTACTTTTGCATATTTGGTTAAAACATTACACTATTCTCTTAACAATGCAAACCCTATGTGGGATACTATATCGTTCAATGTAGTCACAAGGAGATGTCCAGAACTGGTTTTTGCTTACAAGAGAAATATTGTATCTTTTCATTCATATGTCAGCTTTACAAATTTCTTCATGTTAGCCACCGTTAAATCTTCAATTTCTGTTTATTTGAGTATTATCGGTACTAAGTACAAGTGTTAACATGCTGTCAAGTTTTTGGTTGGAGAAGTTTCGCTATATTCTTATTAGAGATGTATGAAAAAGAAAACTCCTCAATATGAAATATATTTTTAAAAAAGAAAGGCTTGTATTTCAGGCTGGTCTTGAACTTACCATGTAGTCTAGGCTAGCCTCAAACTCAGCAATCCTCCTGCCTCTATCTCCCGAGTGCTGGGATTACAGGCGTGAGCCACCACGCCCGGCACTGTGGTACATGATTACAGTGCTGGGCTTCCAGGGGCGAATCCCCACACTCGGCATAGTGGTACGTGGTTACCAGTCATTGAATTCGGGACCTTGCCCTTGCCAGGCAGACGCCAGAACCACTGAGCTCTCCTCAGTTCCCCAATAAGATATTTTATGTGGTATGATTACACTTATTTATTTATTTAAATTATGTGTATATAGAAAACAAACCTCAAAGGAGAAGAATATACACATGCTTATTGCCTCAGCTCCTTACTACTCCATAGGAAGTATAATTTTTTTTAAGAGACAAGAAGGTAAGTTTATTTTACCACCCAATCTTTTTCTTAAAAGAGCTTAATGCTTGATAAAATAAAAAAAAATTAGTACCATAGAAATCTTCTGACATATCATTATATGTACCATTTCAGAAGCAAAAGCTTCCAGCTCCCATTAAAATGATGCTGAACATCCTGACTATACTAAGTTGTAAGAAATTTCCTACTTGGCCAGTGTTTTCCCTGACTTGAAAACAAATCAGACAATTGGAAAGTATAAATAAGACCTTCAATGAGTTGAGAATCATAGAAATGCTATCTGAAGTTCAATAATCTGGAACTTGGGAGGTTTGGAGTAGTTATAAGCGTTCAACAAGCAAAATGAAACTCAGGAGAGGTCCTGAAGGTTCACAATTGATACATTAAAGATAAAAAGCTACCCCTTTCTGTGGCAGGACTAGTAGGTGGGTGGCTCATACACCACTTTTCACCAGCCCATGTTCTCACTGAATAAGGTGCATAGAATTCATCTGTCACATAACTGTCTAGTCCTTCTCCAGCTTAGGAAATAAGAGGAGAGCTTTCACACAGGACTGGTACACCATCGGTACCCTTCAAACAGGGAACTGCAGAGGGCGACAACCATTTTCATCTATGATATGGCTCCTCAACACGAGAACCTAGCAATGGATAAGAGATATCAAAGTATATCTTGTAGCCACAGGACTGTCTTTTCCATTCTGTCTGTATTCTTTCACGGGGAAAACTCATCTTTCCATAATATTTCACAACTTCTTTGAAAACTGGAAGATGTCAAAGACAAATTTTTCCATCTTCATTCCGTTTGGCTTTTCTGTCTTAACTCTCCTAGGGAATCTACATATAGAATCTTCTTTTCAACCACATGGTGCTGCAGCTGAAATTCATAAATATTGACAATGTCTCTCAGAAATGGTACAGTGAAGAAATAATTAGTCCAGATTGAACAGCACTTGCCCATCTGCACTTCGTTTTTGAGCTGCTGCCAGGGAAATATCACTATATCCTAGTACCTAGTGTATTCCATCCACACAGCAAACCACTCCAACTGGCTCAGGTTTCATCTTCCCTGTCCCCTTTGCTCACAGTCTGCTCCTTTCTGAATGCAAAACCCAGTAAACTGTGGGCCTGCCACTTTTACCAATACATTGTCCCCACAATAGGCTTCAGTGGACCAAATGCCTCTTTGTTCCATAGCTTCCACAATATTCTGGGCCACAAGAGCACAATAAAGACCCCCATTTCCACCCGGGCCTGTAGCAATTTTGTCCTTTCCCAAAATAATTTTACCATCAAAACACATAGCAGGTAGCATTCCTTGCTAAAAAAGATTACATTTTCTTTCTTTTTTTTTTTTTTTTTTTTTTTTTTTTTTTTTTT